>VDFB02281492.1:856036605-856086237 GCA_007258455.2 Sequoia sempervirens | reverse complement strand
TGTCCTCAATATGAGATTTCAATATCTCCTCCCTTGCCTTAGCCTAAGCAAACGATGCTACCTTCAACTTCTGAATAGGAGATAGAGTGGTCAAGTTGATAGGACCTTCAACCAATTCAGGGTCAAACTCCTCCTGTTGTTCTTCTAAAAACTCCTTTACTACCTTTGTAGTGTCTCTTGCTTCCACAACAACTTCCTTTACCTCAACCATCTTCTCTTCAGTCACAGATTCTTGCTTTCCTTTAGAAATTTCAACTTCTTCAACTAACACATCTTTAGGAGCTTCAGTCTCCATGGGAATTTCAGTGTCTTGCATGTCTAGAGGATTTTGAATATCCTCAAATGTGTCTTCTTTCCCTTCTTCAATTACCAGACGAGATAGAGCATTTTCATCATGATCTTCTTCAGAAACAACATTGTATTTGTTCTTCAATAGAACTGCCTTAAGAATTTTCTCAATGTATTTTGCCACTTCCTCAATCTATACAATCATAAGCTTATTCACCCTTGTTTTGCTCTTAAAATCCTTTTTGGCATTATTGAGAATTTTCTTCATTTCTTCTATTGACATTACTGGACACAGATCAACAAGTATGCATTCTCTCATTTGTTCTTCTTCAGTTCTTACATTAACTCTCCTCATTTGCAAGATTTCATATAGACCTTTAGGTAACTTAGATATTATTTCTATGAGATTCATATTGAAATTATTCAAATACTTTGTTGTGGCTTCTTAAAGAGTTCTTTGATCGGTACTACCAAAAGTGTCATACCATTCAAAAAGTGGTCTGAGATTACCATCCTTGATTAAAGCTTTTTCAACTTCCTCTACAGACATACCTGATCTGTCAATTTTCACCTTTTTCTTTGCTTTCTCTTCACCAGAGGGCTTGTCCTTAGAGACTTTTTATTCCTTTGTGCCCTTATGCTTTATTTCTCTTACTTCTTCATCTGATTCAGTTTCTTCATCATCTTCAACAACAACATAGACTCTTGCACTTTTATCTTTCTTCCTCTTTCCTTCTCTACTGGGTGTCTTGACTTGAGCTTTCACAAGGCTTGATTTCTTTGTAGGACCGGATGAGAGTTTAGATATCCTTGTAGATCTAGATCTAGTAGAGGATGCTTCCAGAATAGAAAACTCAGTTCTAGCAGGCTCTCCTTCTTCAACTTGTTCTCTTTTCCTCCTAGCTTCCCTCATTGCTTCAACTAATATTCCCATCCTTTCTACAAAAGCTTCAACTTCCTTTCTCACCTTTCAGACTATCATAGGCTTCTTTAGTTGTTAATGAACTTGCATATCCTTCTCTTTAAAGGTACCAAACCTTTCTTTTGTTGGATCCCAAGGTTTACTCAACTGGTGTTGAGCATACAACTCCAAAATGTATTCTTCAACCTCATATCCCATAGGCATTATCCAAACTATTCTAGGTTTTGTTGCTTCCATCAAGCACTGATCAATTTCAACCATGAAGCAAATAGTTTCCTTGTATTTTTCCACAATAGATGTAGGAATCCTTTCCCTGGCTTGCATTTCACTCTGAAAACTTTTGAAGTAACCCCAGCTAGCAATTTTCCTTGCTTTGTTGTCACCAATTCTATACAAGATGTCTCTGATTTGAAAATCTACTAGTTTTTCACCTTTCTATTGCACTTTACCAACTCCCAAAACTTCATTCATGAAGTAGAAGAATAGGCACAAGAGTATATTTCCATACTTGAAAGAGTTCTTCTTATCCTTCTTGATTTTGCCAAGATTTTCAATTAACTATCTCTGAAGTAACTCACACAAATCATATTCTGCATTTTCCTTGATCATTTGATAAGCTGCATAGATTGCAATACCAGATACAGAATTATCCCAACTCAAGTGATAAATTTTATAACCAATAACCATAGAAGCAAATCTTACATCCACTTCAAATATGTCATTAATTGTCATGGCTCTCTTGTTGAAAACTGAACCGGTTGCCTCAATGACTGTGTGGTTCTTCATAGATTTCAATGTCAGCAACCCATCGGATGAATTCAGACATGTAACAATCCTTATGGCTTCCTTTGTGATCTTGAAGGGTTGACTTAACCACATAAACTCAACATGCACTCAACTTAGTATGTACCGAACCCACTCATTTTCATCGAACACGAGAAACTTCACAATTTGCATGAACTTCTTCTCCTCCAAAGTCTTAAATTCAGGCTTTACACAAATATATTCTCCCACAATGTGATTTGTATATAGATTTAACAACTGGGAGCTTCCTAATTCCTCAACATTCGCATGAATTTATGCCCTAATATCTTCAATATGCAAAACACCATATGGAATGGAAGAAAATGCACCTAATGGTTTTATCTCAATGGATTTGAATGGGTGTTATTTGCATTTCAGGTGGGGTCTATCCTTGATATCAACAACCAACGAAGTAGCCATTTCTAGAAATTTCAAATTCACAATTTTGCAAATAAATATCTTTCGTTGGGTTAGGGTTTGATCACCAAATCACCTTCAGACTTGTATCTTCACCAAAATTCACTTGCAGAGCTCTCCAAACTTCTTCTTCTCGAAATACAATGTGACAAATGTGGAATAGAAGTAACCTTTTATCATTCGCACACCTAAATTTTTGTCACAATAAATGCGTTTTCCCTAGGTCTTCTCGATACCCTATTTTCATAGACTGTGAAAGAAAATTCTTCTGCAGACCTTCAATTTTGCATAAGTTTCCTCCACAAGAGATCCCAAAAAATTTGTACATTACCAATGCAATCGTTGCAATTTTCCACATTCTGGTATCAACTACCAATAGGGGGTTAAAATATTTTCTTGAGATCTCCCCCTAGGCCAGAGGCCTTAAACTAATTCCAAGATAAATTTCCATTACCAGATTATGGTGCTGACTCATTTCCTGCATCAATGGCACTCTTCCTCACCCATTTCTTCTTCATTTTCTTTCTAATCTCATTCGTAGTAACTTTTCCTTTTCCCTTATCATCCTTCTGCATATTTTTCCCTTTGTTTACAAGACCCTTCCTGCTTCTACACAATCTAGCAATGTGACTGGATTTGTTACAATTATAGCACACAACATTTTTTTCTTCAGACCAGTTATTCCAGTGATTTTCTCTTGGTCTACACTGGTTAGCAATATGGCCAAATCTATTGCAGGCATAACATCTGGAATTTCTATTGAAAGAGTTGTTTGTCATATTTATGAATTCAACTAACTTGTGACCATACTTATTGCAATTGAAACACTGACCTGAGAATTATGGACCACTTGGATTCATTCTACTTCTACATTGAGTAGCCATATGACCAAATTTATTGCAAACAAAACAATATCCATTGAACTTTTGAGCATTAGGTTGTCTTATTGGATACCTTATGGCTTTGTTCATCTGATTTCCTTGCCTAAATTTCTTTTGACCAGATCCATAGCTTTCTCCTTTCTCATATCCAATACCTTGCTTGTCACTTCCAATCCTCTAACTTTGAATCAATTCATCAAGCTTACCTAAGCTAATCTTGAACTTCTCCTTGTATTCATTTGCAGTAGAAATTTCATCTCTTAGAGTAACAATCTATCTTTCAAGATCTTCTTCATTGTTCCTAGATTGTTGCAATTCAAGCTCCAACTGATTAAATCCATCATTAATTTTGTTGCATTCATCAGATTTTTCTTTCAAGGACTGAGCAAGATTCTCTTCATTCTTCTTTATCTCTTCAATCTCCTTGGTCATCCTTATCATAATAGATTCCATCTCATGCTTTAGGACAACATTATTACTGGTAAGCTTTTCACATTCTTCTGTCTTTTCCTTCAAGGTTTGAATTAGTTGGTCATCTTCCATGATTTTACTTTCTAATTGCTTGAGTTGATCACAGAGGTCCTTTCTCTTTTCCCTTGACTTATTGATTTGATCTTTCAATGATTGAATGAATTTATAAGCATTCATGAGGCTTGCTTTCAATTCTCAGACTTTAGATTTGGACTGATCAAGATCATCTAGGGTCACCAAAAGTTGTTGTTGAAGACTACCGAAATTCATTGAATCACCTCCCCGGATCTTCCCCAAGCTATTAAACTTCTTCTGAGGAACTAGGCTCTGATTCCAATTGTTGGAATCAAGGAACACTAAGAGGGGGGGTGAATCAGTGTTCTGAAAAATTTAACTTTATTAACTTGATCCTTAAACCACTTATAGCATTGAACCAAAAGGAAGATGCAAGAACACAAACCAATCAACCACAACACCATAACACAAGTATTTTTTATGTGGAAACCTTTTTAGGGGAAAAACCATGGTGGATGTCAATCCACAATATGAGTATACTCAAAATAAGTGTTTACAAAAGGAATGCACATGCATTCAAGCACACTGCCTAGAGCTCACTGCTCAATTACAAAAAGGCTTACTGCCCAAAGGAAGACTCACTTTCTTACAAAAATAGATAGATGATCTGGAGTGGATGAACTATGAAATAGCATCTACTAATTCCTGAGTATAGTTTTGATTAAGCTCATAGATCGCATTCTTCACACATTGTCTGATTTTGTACTTGAAACTATGTCTGCTCTAATTCGAATCACCAATCTTCTTTTTCACAAGTGAAACTATGCACAATCGATCTATTATCCTTCTAAATTTCATAGCACATCACAACATATATCAAAATGATATGAGTAATCACTTGTATATATCCGCATTAAGAGATTGCATCAACTGCATGTCAACTTCAATAAAATATAAAACATGTACAAACGGTCGGTCCAATCCATAAACAATTTTCAATGCACACCAACCAATGTCAACCACAACATAGTGAAGACCCCAAACAACATGCTCAGACTCTAAACACCTTAAACAATTACTCCTCGAATATCCGCAACACGCTACATTCATCAAGTCGGCATTTTTGCATTGTTAGATTGAAAATCATCAAACTGGATCTTCTAACTTGCAGACCAATCAATACAAGGCTCTATGAATCAGAGATAAGATAGTTCATACATCGAGAAACCTTCCCTAAGATCCACAACTCAAAATGATAACAAGAAATTACATATGAATCGATGAACACAATTCTGTCGGATGCATTGTTCTAGCTTTGACAGTTTAACACATATCTTCAATCTGATTTCCAGTATGAGAAAATACTGAAGTGTGGATTGGATTACTGACTAGGGTTTCCATCAATGACAATATTAGATGACATGTGTAGTGTCTCTTTCCAACAAGTTTCTCTATGTAGATATCTTTACCAATTATGGAGTTCCTAGGGAAATAGTGATGGACCAAGGGCCACAGTTTACCTCAGATTTGATCACTAAGTTAGTGCAGGAATATAGGCAATCTACACCTTATCACCCTTAGGATAATGGTAAACTAGAGATAAATAATAGAGAATTAGGAAAAATTCTTACAAAATAGTGCAACTCTGTAGAAATGATTGGGCGCCCAGGTTACTTGAAGTAGTTTGGGCTTACAAGATAACCTGGAAAATAATAATAGGCTTCACACCATATAAACTAGTGTATGGAAAAAAGGTAGTCCTTCCAATAGAATTTGAATACAAAACTCTAAGAACATAAATACAATTGGGCATAGATTTATCTACAACACAAAAGGAGAGGTTGCATAACCTTAATGCTTTGGATGAGATACGCATGGAAGTAATACACCATAATAAAATCATCCAAAAATAGAGGATGCATTGGCATTATCCATTCATCAAGGCCAAGCATTTTAATGTAGGTGATTGTGATTTACTCTATGACTCAAGGTATAAGGATTATAAAGGAAAACTACAAACAAGATGGATTGGGCCATATAAAATTTAAACTATCTTTCCCAATGGAGAAATTTAGCTAATAACTATTGATGTTGTAAGGATTTCACTTTAGTCAATGGTCATTGATCAAAGCATTATAAAAGGCCACTTTAAAAGGATGATTTCATATAAACACTAAAACATCAATAAGAACCAGAGTTATATAACTCATCAACAGTTACCAACACTACATCAAAAGAAACAACAAACGAGCTACCCAACTCACCTATTTTTATTTCCCAGGTATAATTCTACTACACATATCACATGCATAGGTGACATTTAGAAGTCTTCATTTTCTAAACCTATATCAAATCTCATGGGACTTGTAGCATCACACCCCAAGGTACAACATTTAGAAGGGACCTATTTGTTCAGTAGCTTGTAGCACTTGCATATCCATCATATCACCCATGCCTATAGCAAACATCATTCATTTCATTTCTTGTCACTTCTTCATATCATAGCATGTAGCAATAAATATTCACTTTTGGCATCACATGTACCATGTAATAAATTACACTTATTCATCATGCACTTTGCATAATATTTTTCTCACCACTCTAACTTTCTTGCCATGTGCAATGCTGGAGATGAAGTTATTTTTCAAACCATGACCACTCGCAACCCTTATCCATCACCTCAAATCATTTCAAATATTTTCCCATGTTGCATGGCTGTATTCAACAAAATTCACGCGTTCCATCCTTCACTTCACAACATGTCACCAGGTACTTCTCACATTAACTCTCATAATTAACATTCAAGCTTGCTAATTTTGTAAATATTTATAATTCATGCACATATTTAAACTTCAAGTTTTTAATTCTACTGCTTAATATTTATTACCAATGCCCTTTTCGTACCTACTAATTAAGGACAATTAGCATCCTTAGTTGGGGGGAGGGGTATCCAAAAGGAATTAGTTATTTTCAATTGTTTGTCTTTCAATTTTCTTTCATTATCAAGGAAATGAGAGTTCAGAGTAGAGAAGTATCCAAAGTAGAATTGGGTGATAGCATAGAGCATAGAAAATAAATAATAGAATTGGGTGATTACATAGAGAAAAGAAGAAATGGAATTGGTGAAATTATAATGGGAGGTGATATAGTAATTAGAGATTCTAGAGCTCATAATTTGTTGCTAGAGAATAGGCAATGTGTGCCTATCTTACAATAGGCTAGCTGGCTAGATTAGTTCCTTAGACTCACAGAATACTATGACCAAACAATTTTCTAGCACCTTGCAAAATGATGAGGGGATTTTGAGGGGATTAAGGGTGGATGCATCAAAGATAGGCATTGCATAGGTGTCAAGTCTTCTAACATTTGGAGAAGAATTCCCAGTCAAGATAGAACAAATTATAGTTAGAAATGAATTCTCCTTTCTTGGAGAGAATTTTGATTCCTCCTCACAAGGTACAAAATGTCTATCTTTACCTTGTCTTTGGGCCTTTTTAGCTTCACACATTATTAGATATTTAACTTGTGATGGAAGATAATAATTATTATACACAGTGAATTTTAAGTTGCTCAACCATTTATGCCATCAAAGGTTGGTAAATGTTCCAAATTTTCTATATAATTTTTTAAAAAGGATGTCATTAGAATATAAGAGGAAAAGGAATCAATTGGCTTTGTCTCATTTTTATTTAGTCACTTTTCTTGTTAACATAAGTCTTAGGGTTTAGTTTCCCAATGTATCTTGGGAATATTTTCTAAACATCAACAATATAAACAACATTATTTCAGTACAGACTATAGAAGAAAGGGGTCAAGAAAAGGAAGTAAAAGAGCCTCGTACGGCTCCAACAAAGGGAGAAATACCCTCTGGTTCCCTTGCTACAACACCTAACCACAACACTAAGGAACCTAAAGATCAAGGACTATAGGAAACACAACCTACAACTTCTATTAAACAACCCGTAGTCGAAGAGGATATAGAAACCCTAGCTTCTATAAAAAGACCTACTAAGCCACAAAAGAGGAAAATTTCAGCCTCTACCTCTACAACTATTAAAAATAAGAGAAGGCCTACACCACCAAGAAGGTGATCACATCACCTAAGGAAAAGAGGGTCTGTGAAAATTAAAGATAAAAAGAAAAAAGAAGATGTTATGATTAATATTGATACATATTCTGAGGGGAATATTCTTGATATTGATATTAAAATACCAATTGTGCAACCCCTACATATGAGTAGTAATTTTGACTCAAATTTAGAAGATATTTTTTTTGCTAAAAAGAAGAAAATTAGACCTCCAAAGAGCCATATTTCATAAGGATTTGTGGCCAAAGAGGATGTAGGAGTAGAACAGTTTTTGGAGAAAGAAGAAGAATTCTTTTTGGAAGGAAGAAATACCAATAAGGAACTAAAAGAGGCTTTGGAAAGAATAAAACATTTAGAATATCAACTGAAAGCATATCGACAGAGGTATAGTGAAAGGGGTTTAAAGATTAAGGAATTAGAAGAAATAATCCAAGGATTTGGGCAGGAATCAAAGTTAGAATTGTTGGCACAACTTGCCATAATTGAAAAGAGTGAAAAATATCAAGACCTTGAGAGCTCAATTAGATACATAAGAACCCCCAATGCTCCCATTGTTGTGTCACTTGGCATCAAGCTGTGAAAATAAAAAAGTTTTCCCAAAAAGAAAAGGATTGGGAAAAGGAGAAAGAAGAATTGATATCCATAAATGCCAGAGCAATTGAGAAGTAGGAAATATAGATAAAAATATTGAAGGTAAGAATTGATGAATTGGCAGATAAGATGGTTCAATTGATGAGGTGCATACCTATTGCTAGGGTATTTACTCTATTTTTGAAAGAAAAAATTCTCTATTTTTAGTTCAATCAAATAATCAATAATCTCCTTATTGCCATGAATTCAAGATCTTTATTTTTAGAAAATTTCCAATGGCATACACCAAAAATGCAAGATAAATTGTGTGAATTCTATTTGCACAAATTGCTTCTCTCATATGATATTGCATGGAACCAACTTATATTTGTGGGAGATGTTCAGATCAAGGCTCTAACTTCATACATTATAAATGAACATCAAAGGGGGAAACTACTATAGGAATATTAGGAGAGAGAAATCACTCTTTGCAATTAAGAGAAGAAGAAGCAGGCCCAAATGCAGTGGTAGACTAGTGGATAGAACTTATGGAGCATAAGGGAGTTGCGGCAAATATTTTTGGATTGTAGAGAAAAGTATTATAGGAGAATGAAGGGTCTAGAAGAAAGCATGATCAGAGAGTCATTTAACTTTACCCAAGGTAGATGGAATGAACTCATGCCAGAACTTAAGAAGAAGGAACCTCATTTTGTTTATAATTATGTGGCAGTAATTGGAAGATCCCACAAATACATTGCAACTTCCCTCAAGAATGGAATTGCTTGGCTCCCTCTCACATTTCATCCTCCTCTCCTCCTATTCCCCATACCACACTAGACAAGGAGGAAAAGAGAGGAAGGGGCAACAACAGAAAATAGGAGACTAGCAAAGATCGTAGATCAACAAGGTTTTTATTTGAAGTAGGTTAAAGGAGTGTACTATGCTATGGACTTCAAAGAGATGGCCTTGCAGTATAACCTTCAACCTTAAAGTTGCTTGAGAAAAAGAAACAACTTTAGTTGGGGGGAATGGTTGGCTTGATAATTGGCTAGTTATCCTTTTACTATTTCATACTTTTCATCATCTCTTTTTGCTAAGTTTCAAGACATTACCAAAACCTCTTATACCTTTTATATACTTTTAAGTAGTTTTAAGCATGTGGAAATGGAAACATGTTATATTGATATGTTTATGTATGAATTCATGATTTTATATGAAATTTAGTAGGATTTATGTTTAAATTATGATTGTTAATAATAAGAATTCCTTAGGAATAATACTAACATTTGCAACAAGAAGAATTGCCAACCTGCAGCAATAGGTTTCTCAACCCGCAACATAACAACTACATGTTGTTGCAAAGAAGTCAACCAACTAGGGCACGACACTTTTAGAAGTAAACTGAGGTGATCATTTACTAATTAATTTGTGAGTCACCTAATATTGATCATACCTATCAATAATACAACGAGGAGAAGAAGGATTCTAATTGTAGTGAGATTAAATTATGATAGAACTATTATATGAAAACATTTCTATTATGAGTGGTTAAGTTGTTAGACATAGATTTTGTATTAATGGAAATAGGGTTTATCATTGATGACAAATGTAATACTAAAGTATGTAAATACTCTAAAGATAGTCATTATGATATCATATGAGTTGGTATAAGTCAATAGAAATTCATTATGATATCATATGAGTTGGTACAAGTCAACAAGGTAATATAAGAATGAATAAGGCTAAAATGATTATCTATGTGTGATGTGGAGGTGGGTACACTTGTTCTAGTATGTTTCTAGCATTCCTACTATGATATCATCTCAATTTTTTGTACCGCACATAGATACAAGGTGTAGAAATTTCACTAACGCATTCACAGTGGAGACTCTAAGGCAGAGTCATGGTTTTCTGGTCTGCATATTTCCACTGTGTAATATTATGTCTTTCAGTTTAGATAATATTTTGGTCAAGTTATAAAGGCTCTATATCCAAGAAATCAATTCATCACACCAAGTTACATGTAACAGTGTTATGGTTTGTGCTATGGCAGAGTACCATGTAGATGAAGGCTTACTAGAATGCTCTGCATCCCTCCGGAAGTGAAGGGATGATCTTACGTTTTTGTAAATATGTTTTATAATGATAAAACCATACTACTTAGCAGTGTCAAGTAATGCAGTGGTCCACAAGTTTAGGTTTTGAATGACAATTAGCTACAATCTTTCCGGGTTGCTTTGTTCTTGTATATTCAGTGGGTTTCTCCTTTTGTGCTAACATATGATGATCATTTTCCTCAAGAGAAGGTTGAGGAGATATTGTGTGTAAGTTTTAATGATTACTTTTTGGTTTGCATGATAGTTTTGGTCTCTCCCTAGAAATGTAAAGGCGAATAGATGGTAGTTTTGACTATTTGGGCCGATAGACTTGTCTTTGTCATTAGTGATTGTTCCTGATTAGTTAAAAAAAAAATTGAGAATGTGATATGGTGTGTTTGGATCTTGTAATATCGTGTGCTTACCTAAATTTTTCTCTCTTTCAAATATTATACATAATTGGAGCTAGCTAGTGAGATTTCAGGAGTTCTTTCTAAAGGCCATCTTGGAGCCAACCTAATAAAGGTTTTGAGTTGTTGCAGAGGATATATCTAGAAGATCAAATTCATTTTTTAAATATTATGATTGATAGCGAAGCAAGATAGATTAGAATTAAAAATATGAAGTGTCCAAAATAAGTGTGAAGGGATAATTTTACAAAACAATGACTGCAACTTTAGCCTGTGTTAGATGCTTTTTCAAAGCAGTTCATTACCAATTTTCTTATTCTATTTTTTTATATATCCTACTCTGAGATAGTGAGTCTTATTAGGTCTATTATATCTTTCTCTAAGGATGTATACCTTAGTCTACAATTCCATAGGAAGTGATCCTTAAAACATTGTAATTATTGTCAGCAGTGACCTACATATATTGTGAGTTAATCCTCACCATGGTTTTTTCCCTCAATGGGTTTTCCACATAAAAAATCTTGGTGTCTATATGTGATGCATGTGTTCTCTTCTATTCTTTTCAGTTATTGTGATGTGCTAATCTAAAAATGGAATAATTAAGTTTTAATATATTTCGATTCACCCCCTCTCTCAGCACATCTTTGTGTTCAACATGTATTTAGTTTTTATACTCCTATTTTAGATAGTTATTTTTTTGTTTCCAAACTCAATCCTCTTTGTATCTTTGAGGAAGAGTTGACATTTATTTTATGAGTCTATTTTTAATCCATGAATAATATAACTCCTTATAGACCCTATATAGTAGTATCTGCTTCTGAAGAGGAGATCAAGTTATCTAGTTACTATTATTAATAAGTAGTATCATAAGTTTTATGAATAGAATGTGTTTTATTTGAACAAAGATCTTTAACAAATTACTATTAGATTTTGTGTAATAGTTTAGTGTTAGGATACAATAAAGAGAATTTATTTGATATAATGATTTATTGAGTAAGTGAGTGTTTGATAAAATCATGTGGAAGCAACAGCTCAAGCAAGGGCCACTTAAGGTACTGTTGAACCACTTTAGTTTCATTTGTTAAAGTAGACAATACATTGAGAATTCAATTGGTAATTTTCAATTATATTATTTTAAATGCATGTGTTGTAATTTATGAGTTGGATTATGTAGCTTAATATTTTGTTTCATACTCTAGAGAAATTGGCAAGGTTAGGACATTGTAGTTTAAATAGTTAACAATTATAGTCTTCAGCATTAGGTACATGTAGCAGAAGGTAGTTGTTTACATTTTTCTCCTATTTTGTGAATTAGTAGTTTATTCTTATTTCTAGCTTTTTTTTGTATTTGTGCATGTTTATTCACCTATATTAAATTGATATAGGATGTCCAAAATTTGTGATACATATTGTAGACACTGAAAAATTCCCTAAATGATATCATACACTCAAAATAGGTTTACTAACATCATTTCATAGTTTATAGCTTTTGATAGATTGAGGTTTAGTGGATAGGTTATGCTTTGATTCATCATAGATCAAGCATAATCCACTTACCCTAACAATCCTCGTCTCACCATTTTGGCACTAGAAGAGAAAATCGTTAATTTAACTACTTTTTAGCTCGAATTTTGTCTTTTTGTTGTTTTGCAGGATATAGTGATACCCAAATCACAAACAGTGATGCCCTTTGAAGTGTGTCACCATATAGCGATGCTATTGCAATTTGAAACACCGACGCTAATTAAATGCATTTTCATTGATTTAAATCTAGTGATGCCTATTTAATATAGAGGTATTAAAAACATCAAGCGGCAACACCCCAAAGTTCAAATAGTGATGCCCCCAAATTTCAAATCATGATGCTACTGTGTGTAGCGACATCAGACCAAATCCTGACGCTATCATGCTCTTTTTTTTGTTGCAGAGCGACACCCATTTTTCACCAAAGTGATGCCCACAATTCAAATTGCGACACTATCCTGTGTAGCAATGCCCAACCAGGGTAAGAAATTTTACAATCATTTTTTTGACATGTGCTTTAATTTCCTTAATTTTTCTAATTGCTAATGCACTTCTGACTGTGTTCTGGTTGTTAGACTAACAAGGTTTTGTAGGTTGAAATACATAGAGCTAAAGTGAAGAAAGATTCCATATCTTTAAATTCTATTATTGTAACAAGTGTTTAATGCTTTGGGGCAATTATGACCCAACTTTCATGCTTTCTACTTTCTGCTTTAGGACACACTAAATTTCAATTAGGTTTAAAATGAATGCACAAATGGGATTAAAATTGAACCCTCATCTCATTACTAATTTTTGGGTTTAAAATTGAACAAGACAACTTCATATCTCATTTGGTGCTTAAAACAAACTCATCACTGCTTTGAGGGGTTAAAATTTACAATTATTTGTTATGTTTTGTGATTTACAACATTGTTATCGAATGAGTATGCAATTCTCTCATGCCATTTGGTGACCTTGAGAAAAAGAAACATTTTGTAACACTTTGCAAAATCACCTACACCTTTCAATTTGGATTAAAACTAAACCCCCTTTCTAGTGTGAGAAAAAGGCATAGCGTGTGTTCTCTCTTTGTTCACAGAATTAAGATGATTGAACTAAGAATGTACTTCCTCGCTATTGTTTATATTTATAGGGCATGCCTCCCCACTTCAAAAGAAGGGAACAACCCAAGCGATAATGAGCTAACGCCAAGCTCTTCCAAACCGCGATATAAATTTGTGGTTGCAATGAAAATTGTGATCAATGGGAAGTAGTACATGATAGCTCTCCCCCAGTATCTTTATGATGTGTAAAGCCCTTGTTATAAGGGCTTGGAGACCTCTTGAGGGAGTTTATCACAATACCCCCTAAATGGGAAGCCCTTACTACGAACCCTTGTTTAGAAGCCAAAAATCCTTAATATTTGTTGGTGTAGGAATGATTGTTCTGAAGCCACCCCACATTTGTACTGTTCAATTTTAGAAATAGAAAAAATCATTTTGATCTCCGTATTTTAAGGATTTTGAGATTTGGTGGTCTCGAGAAGTGTGTGTTGTGGAGGGGAGCTAGTGTCACCAAATCTCTAACTGTTCGCATTGTTTAGTGTTTGGAGAAATCTGAGTGGGGACTCAACAAATATAGCCATTTCAAACCTAGGATTGTAGTGATTGTGAGTCAATTTAATATTTTTCTTGATTCCAAAATGATGCAAAAATAGACATTCACTATCTTCCTCAAAATTTCAAACACTTTGGCCTAAATATGGATACCTCTTGAAAAATCCTTGACATTGATGCTTGTCCTAAGGATTCTTCCTTAGAGATTTCTAAATATCTCGACTTATATCAAACTCCATATTTTCCAAAGACAATATAGGAAATTATGGCTTTGACCTCATGATTCTCACAAAATGGACATTGTGAAAGTTATGGTGTTTTTGACATAAACATTTAGTTTGAAACTTAATCCAGACAAGTGACTGTGGTAAAATAAACTCATTAAGTAAGATAAATTGAAAAATGAACCCCACATGACTATTTGGAGACTGATTGCTCTTGTTGAACAACCTAATCTTCTAGGTACTATAAATTCAATCAAACTTTGAACTCATTAACAAAGAACAAACTGATCTCATTAGCAATTCGAGGAGCTTCACTCTTGAAACAAAAGAGACAAATACCCAGTGGAGAAACATAGCAACCATTTTAGACGAAGAAAAGGAAAAAGCTGATATTGAGGCTGGAAGGCCCACATTACCACCACCCACGTGGCAATAAATATCTTCCTTTCTTCCATAAAATTAAACTATTTTTGCATGATCTCATGTAAAGTCAAGATCCCTAAAGTAAGGTCTACAGGTCCTCATTTTAGACTTAGGCATCTCACTCCAAAAGCTCTCAAGAAACATATTTTAGCACTTCACAAGAATAGAGACAATTTGGTAGCAAACTTCTATAGACATGTTTCAATAAATAGTCCAAAATTATATGCATTCTTTTGGAGTCAAAATCCTGGTCTTTTCATGATACTAAAACTCCTCTAAATGATCCATTGCACAATCAAAACCCATAAGGGAAGATCTCCATCCCATCATTGCAAACGTAGATATTGTAGTGCACAGTCTAGTAAGAAGTGTTCTTCAATACTCTATCGCAATCGTTACTACTTGTTAAGAAACTTTTATGCTCAAGCTAGGAGGATCCAGATAGTTCTAAACATTCCCGTCCACCCTCTCATCTAAATTGGGTCTTTAGGATTTGAACATTTTAGAGGTCTAGCATCATTCTCACTACCTTGATCTTGTCAAAAAAAAAGGTTAAATTAAATTCAACATTAGGTCAAACATCTCACTCACCCCTTCATCAAATTTGATCTCTCACTTCACCTATCTTTAAAAAAAAATGAATACACCAACACTTTGTGACATCAAATAAAAAAAAACTCTAACTTGGATATTTTGTATGTGAAATGCATCATTTTCCACGCATTTAGACAAGTTAGTTATCATCCTTGAATTGGCTCATCTTGAAGGTCACGAGTCTACCCCAAATATTTAGAAGTTCATAAACATCCTTTATCCTAACATCAAAACATCAAGAGAAGGTCAAAAGTGTTGTCCCAAAATGGTTGTAAAGATCACTCTCTACATCATCCA
The DNA here is from genome assembly GCA_007258455.2 of Sequoia sempervirens. Taxonomy (NCBI): domain Eukaryota; kingdom Viridiplantae; phylum Streptophyta; class Pinopsida; order Cupressales; family Cupressaceae; genus Sequoia; species Sequoia sempervirens. Next base: position 856,070,616 of record VDFB02281492.1, on the reverse strand, counting down.
TCTTTTCATCCCCCACTATCACAATTTCTCCCAAAAGACTTAGAGCATCCCTTTTGCCTAGATTTGAGTCAACCAGAGAAATCAAACATTACAAATCTCAACACAACTCTCCCACAAGTGACACAAAATTTATGATAAAGACAAGATCGCAACACAAGATAATCATGGAGAAAACCAAAGTGGCATTTACCTCAAGTGATCTCAATCCTTTAGAATTTGATCCAAGGATTCAAGTTACACAATCACAATAGCTTGCATCACCATCAAGACCATATGAGATAGAATATATCACAAACAACCCCTTTGAATTCACTAGGGAGGAAATTATGGAACATCAAACTTTTGAAAATGTAGATCCTATCCCCCCGACATTTGTGGCATAGAATTTAACACAAGGTTTCACAACTCAATCATTAGAGCTAAATCATACCTACATTCCCAGTATTGCAACAAATGTTTCTAAAGAATTTGGTCATTCCCTTTCATTTGAAAATAACACACTTGTGGGAACACTTGAAACAAATCCTCCATCTAACACAACCACTTGGACACCTAGCTTTGATTCTCCTCCTATTCCTGAAGATCCTAAACAAATATATACACCTCTTGATCTTCATTACTCAACCAAAACTTTGACATATTGAGGACATATCTCTTCATCCATACCCATGAGTACAAAAATTGTTCCTACAATCACGCAAAGCAGTGCAGATAAGGTATCTCAAAATAGTGTGCAAGGACATATCAATACCATACCACAAAGTCAACCCTTAAAGAAAACAGGGACATCCTTACCCAATCCTCGAATGGGTTCAGCAATACCATTGGTTTTGCAAAACACATCCACACAATCCATCATCAATCCACGTCAAAATCATCCCTTGGTTACGAGTTATGTCAACCCAAGAAATACCTTGATCACAAATCCTTTGTTTGCATCTCTGGCGCAAGGAAATCCTGAAGACATGGGACAAGGAAATCTTTTTAATCAATGGACTCAAGCTCCTAGTGTGTCATTTCCATTGCAAAATTTAATTACATCATCTTCATCCTTTCCCAAAATTCCCTTTGTCGTGCCAAATCAATTCGGACCTCAAACATACATTCCTCCATCATCATCTACTAGCTTACAAGGAATTTTAAATCAAGGGAACCCTCCACCTCTCATCAGTAATCCATTACCCACTCAAAACATCAATATCCATAATCCTCCATAGATGTCTCAAAAACTGCCTGATCCCACATTACAAGTGCATGCCTTAGCTTTACAACAAGCACAACAAGCCTATCAATAGGCCTTAGCGGCACAACAATAGCAACAACAACAACAATAAGAGCAAGCTACCTTAGCACAACAACAGTAGCAATAACAAGCAGCCTTAGTAGCATAACAAGCAGAAAAACAACAACATCAAGCACAACAAGAAACTTTATTTGCACACAAACAACAGCAGGCCCAACAACAAGCCTCAGTGGCACAATAACAACAACAAGCTCAACAACAAGCCCTACTAGCTCAATAGTATGACCAACAATAGCAACAAGATTCCTATTATACTCACTTGAACATCGTCAATCCAAATGCATTAGGAACATATACATCAATACCCCAATCACCTTCATAGAATCTCACACCACCACACACCCCATACAACCCATTCATCATCTCACCATATGTTCCTCCACCACCCAACCCGCAAGATGATCTATCATCACAATTTAAAGCACTCTCACAAGAAATGCAAGACCTTCGCATGGGCAAGGAAAAGAAACCCCATACACAGATCTTGTGTCCCTATCCATTTGATCGAAACATAGCAATGGTACCATTTCCCCTGGTTTTGAAATCCCAAAATTCAACAAATACAAAGGGATAGGAATTCAAGTGGACCATATCAAATAATTTAATGTCATGTGCATGGAGGTAGCTTACAATGATTCTTATCTAACGCGCCTCTTCCCTCAAAATTTAATAGGTCCTACTATGGATTGGTTTTCTCATCTGCCTCCTGGTATCAAAACCTCTCAATAAATTACTGACAAATTCATAGATCACTTCTCCTTCAATCTTAACATGGACATAAGTCTAGAAGAATTATACACTCTTAGACAAAACCAAGGGGAAACCTTCGCTAATTTCTTACAACGGTGGAGACAAAGAGCTAGTAAAAGCAAGTGGCCACTTCCTGGTGAAAAACAAGTGGGAATCATCATAGCCAATCTAGATCCAAATTTTTCATTCCACATGAAAATGCAGTGCATCAAATCCTATGAAGAGCTTGTCCCTAGAGCCCTTAACATTGAGAGAGCCCTAATATCACAGGGAAGCACTCAAGCTTACAAAGACAACTTCCCATCAACAAGTTCAAATGATAAACCTCGTGTTTGGGATAAGAAAAAAAATGTAACAAATGATGGTGTGGTAGATGCTAACGTAATCCTAAGTGCTCCTAGATCAAACAACAATCAAGTTGCTAACATACAGCCAATTATGCAAAAAATAACACCCCAACAGAACAATCAGATCGGTAATACCAAAATGCAAAGGCGAACCCCTAACAAGAACAACTATCCTAAACGCAAATACACAGCTATCTAAACCCATAGAGACTATCATGAAAATGTTGGTAGAGTCAAATCTAATAACACTTCCCAACTTTGAAAACTACCAAGAACCACAAGAGAAACCATCTTGGTATAATGAGAAGTACCTTTGTGATTTTCATAAGATCAAAGGACACAAAACAACAAACTGCATGAGGCTCAAAAACATCATTCAATACCTCATAGAAATGATACCATATTTGTTGAGGTACCACCTGGGAATTGGGATCTTAAGATATACAAGAAACCTATGCCAAATCATAACAAATAAAACAGCACTAGGAAAGCTAAATATTATACGAACGTGCAACATACCTATTCCAATGTAGTTGCTTCCTATGATAGTGTTATCATCATCGTCACCATCAAAGGGCATAGTGTAGAGTGTGGAGTCACCACACGATGTGGTAATGTCACCATCCAAGGAGTCACATCCCCATCTAGGGCACAACCTACTCAACCCATAGCAAGTACCAACAAGTATAATCTCTTAGAACAACTCAAGAAGACCTCCACACAGGTATCAATCCTAGAACTATTAAGAATATCACCCACACATAGGGAAATCCTTGAGAAATCTTTATCAGAGTCATCTGTTCCCGAGGATATTGATACTGATTAGTTTCAAGCTATGGTAGGCCATATCACTATCCATCTTCTCACCTTCTCCAAGAAAGATCTACCATCACAACCATCTCATAACCGTGCTTTACACCTTGAGGTTATCATTTATAAAAACAAGGTCAAAATATTCTTAGTAGATGGAGGGGTTTTATTGAACATTTTCTCCCTTCAACTGATCAAAAGTCTGGGCTATTTAGAAGATACTATTAAGAATACAAAGAGTACCACCATTAGGGCATATGATGACCAAGAATGAGTATCACAAGGTATCATTGCACTTCCTATCCAAGTAGGCCCTCTCATTGCGGAAACTACATGTCAAGTATTGTACCTTGATCTTCCTTATAACATCTTGCTTGGTCGACCCTGGATCCATGCTCTAAAAGTTGTAGCCTCGACCTATCATCAATGTGTGAAGTTTCCTTTCGAGGGAAAAGAAATCACTATCCATGGAGATCCTGAGCCTTTTTACTATTGCAAAAATCTTGCAACCAAGTTCTATAAAATCCCCCAAATACCTAAAAATGACAAAGGGCCTACACCCTCCACCTCATTTATTGACACATCATCCCTTGCATCTACTTCTGAAACAAAGGAACTTATTATACAAAACATACTTGATATCAAAGCATTGATTCAACTTGATAGCAATGAGCCTGAGACTATCAAGATGGCGGCCACTACCTTCACCAAGTGGGGTGATTTCAATCAAGAATATGTCAATGAGGAAGATGTCTCTAAACTCCTCTATCAAGATGAACAACCTATACCTATTCTTCCCATGGAACATAATAACAAAGGCTTGTAGCTCATGCAAAATTGGGGATATAACAAGAATGAGAAACTAGGACAAAATGATGATGGTTTACTAGAACTCATCATTCCTGAGAAACGACTAAAAAATCTTGGCCTAGGTTGTACTACTAGCAAGGTCACACTTATTGGCAAAGATATTTCCACTAAACGAGTTGAGGCTTCCTCTTGGTCACCTACATCATGTGATACAACCTTAGATGACTTCCCCTTAGATGTTGTTGATCTATTTGAAAACAACTCCCTCTTCATGATATCCATTACATCCTTTGCTCAAACCAATCAACCAACTTAAATACGCCTAGTCTACCCACAACTCATCGACATGGACCAACAAGGACCACCGATTCTAGATTTATTCAAAAATGATGAAGTGATCTCAGAATTCATGGGACTCTATGATAACTTACCATGGATAGATCATAAAGAAAGTTTTGATATAGAGCTAGATACAGAGGCATACTATGGAGAGACGATTGAATTCCTCAATCGCAAAATAAATGAAATGCAACTAACATGCAGATCTTTAAGTGAAAATCACACTGTGGCACTTACTGATCCTAAAAAAGGTAAAAACAAAGGATGCATCCAATGGTGAAAACCTCTCTGACTCCCCCTTAGTGCAATGCATCCTAAAAAGTCAGCAGTACTAGCAAAAAAGGCCACTCCAGTCAATGTGGGGACAGACAAAGCACCTAAGATCACTTTTTATGTCGAATCCTTGTCAAACAAAGAATAAAATAATCTTACAGCATTCCTTAAAGAGTGAAGAGCTAACTTTGCATGGTCATAAATAGATATTCTAGACCTTGATCCAAAAGTGGTTGTACATCACTTAGCATATTATCCTGAAGCTAAGCTAGTTAAGAAAAATTTAAGGAAGATGCACCCTCAGATAGCACTCTTGGTTAAACTAGAGTTATAAAAGCTTCTTTATGTTGGATTCATCCAATCGATAGATTATCCTAAGTGGGTTTCAGAACTGGTACTAGTCTCAAAACCCACTGGGGGCATCAGAATCTGCACTAATTTTAGAGACTTAAACAAGGCATGTCCGAAGGATGATTTCCCTCTTCCTAACATCGATCTCATTGTAGACTTAACAACAAGGAATGAAATGCTATCACTCATGAATGGTTTTTTAGGCTACAACCAAATCATAAACGCCAAGGAGGATCAACATAAAATTGTGTTCACTTGTCCATGGGGAACCTATTGTTGGAATGTGATGCCATTTGGGTTAAAAAAATGTAGGAGCAACCTATAAAAGGGCCATGACCCTCATCTTCCATGACATGATCCACAAAACAATCAAAGATTATGTGGATGATATTTTGAAAAAATAAAAGAAAAGAAGTAAGCACATACAAGTCTTAAGACCCATCTTTGACAGGTTGGAAGAATACAAAGTAAGGCTAAATCCAAAAAAGTGTGTTTTCGGGGTCACATCAGGGAAACTTTTGGGGTTCATAGTTTCATAAAGAGGGATAGAAATTGATCCAGCAAAGGTAAAAGCCATCCTAAACATGGAACCACCACAAACGTTAAAGTAGATGAGAGGGTTACAAGGAATTTTGTAGTCCATTAGAAGGTTCATAGCATAGATATTAGATACAATCAACCCCTTTTCGCATCTTCTCCATAAATGGATAACCTACAAGTGGGTTGACAAGTGTGATAAATCTTACCAATAGATCAAATATTATCTACTCACACCTCCAGTGCTCATGCCACCAATACCAAACAAGCCATTGATCTTGTATATCTTAGCAACACTAGTAGCACTAGGAGCTCTTTTGGCACAACTTGATGAAAATCGAAAGGAAAGGGCCATCTATTACATCAGTAGAACCTTGGTGGGATATGAGATGAACTATTCACCCATTGAGAAGGCATGCATAGCAATTATTTTTGCTTCACAAAAATTTAGACACTACATGTCGTCACATCAAATCAAGCTCATTGCAAAAAATGATCCATTGAAATATTGTTATCTAAACCAACTCTCGCAGGATGAATGGTTAAATGGGTGATAATCTTAACAGAGTTTGACATAGTGTATGTAGAGTGAAAGGCAATCAAAGGACAAGTGATCACAGACCAACTAGAAAAATCACCTATCTATGCTGAGAACCCTTTGATATCTAAGTTCCCTGATGAATCAGTGTTCCTTATCAACCTCACAACTCAGTGGAAGATGTACTTTGATGGATCATTCACTCAACATGGATCCAGAGTAAGCATTCTCTTCATCACCGCTCAAGGTGATTGTATCCCAAAGTTATACAGTTTTTCATTTCCCTGTATTAACAACATTGTTGAGTATGAATCCCTAATCATAGGTCTAAGGATAGTGGTTTAGTGGAAGATACAAGAGATGAAAGTCTATGGAGACTCACAGCAAGTTATCAACCAAGTCAATGACGACTATCAAACTACAAATGACAAGCTCACTCCTTACAAAAATATGGTGGAGAATCTCACATACCTTTTTATAGACATAACTTTTGAGCAGATTCATCGCATAAATAATAGAGTAGTAGATCCCATGGAAACAATCAGATCACTAATAGACATGCCAAACAACATCCTTCAATGTGAATTCTTGGTAGAACAACTTCTCGTACCAACTTTCAAAATCCCTGAATTAGAATTTGTGTGCGTCATTGTTGTTCCTAGATCCCCATGGTACCATGACATATTTACTTAGCAGATGAACCCTCCCATCTGATTTCACCTCAAACCTTAAAAATACCTTTGTTAAGAAGGCATCCCAATTCGTAATCCTAGGTGATACCCTTTATCAACAAAGCATCAAAGGGAAATTACTACAATGTCTTAACCAAGAGGAAGCCTTAACTACTTTAATAGAACTACATGATGGTATAGGTGAGTCCCATTCTAGCGGTATGACATTAGCTAAGAAACTATTGAGGATGGGTTACTATTGGCTAACCATGGAAAAGGAAGCCCATTAGTATGTGCATAAATGATTCCAATGTCAATAGCATGGAGATCTGATTCATGCTCTAGCTCAGGAGTTGCAACCCATGATCACACCATGGCCTTTTTCGCAGTGGGGACTTGACCTCATAGGAAAAATCACTCCAACTTCATCCAATGGCCACAAGTTTATCATAACTACCACTGAGTACTTCACTAAGTGGGTTGAAGCCATTCCTATGGCATATATAATGAGGAATTAGATAGTCAAATTTATCCTAAACTACCTAATCTACCGTTATGGTGTTCCACAAACCCTTATCTCATATAATGGAACCCCTTTTAAAAATCAGGATGTGAAAGAGTTGTGCCAAAGATTCAATATCCAACACTGATTCTCTACCCCATACTACCCCCAAGGAAATGGTCAAGAAAAAGCTACGAACAAAACTATCCTAAAAATCTTGAAGAAAATAGTGAATGAAGTTGGCTGTGACTGGCATCTGTAACTAAATCCTACTCTCTGGGCTTATCAAACCAGTATTTGCATGCCTACAGGTGCAACCCCTTTCTCCCTAGTCTATGGATCAGAAGCCATCTTTCCTATTGAGGTTGAGCTCCCATCATTGCAAGTGTCACTGCAAAGCCTGATAACTGAGGAAGAATATAAAGTGTCTTGGCCAAATGAGCTTGAATTCTTAGATGAGCATCATCTTGATTCCCTCAATCATTTGTAAGTATATCAAAACCAACTGAAACAGATCTATAACAAGAGAATCAAATGTTGATCATTCCAGGTAGGGGATCTAGTCTTAAACCATAATCAGAAGAACCTTCCAGATCAAGACGATAAAGGGAAGTTTGATCCTAACTGGTTGGGTCCCTTTGTCATCATAGTAAGCTATAGATCAGGAGCATACAAAATTTCAACACCTGAAGGTGAGCCCTCGTAGGAGCCCATTGATAGTCTACATCTCAAAAAAAATTATGCCTAATCTTGAAGGGTGTAAATCAAAAAATATAAAAAAATCAAAAAATGATCAAAATCCAAAAAAAATAAAAATAAAAAGGATTGAAAAAGTAAAGAAAAATAATCATCCTCTAGTCAAAACCACTTTGGTGGCACTTTGGGCAAGTACCTTGGTGAAAACCTAGAAAACAAGTGCCTTGCATAAATAAAGCACCTCAATCTATTCTTTGGCTCTTTTGTCCTACCATTCTTTGCAACACCATTCATTCATTGCCTATCTGTGTCCTTATCATAGCTTGATATTGTGAAGTATCGCAATCCCTTTAGTACTACTTGGCATATTCTAAAGGTCAATTATTCTTGCCTATATCGAAGTACTTTAACCTGTCACATTGGGGGAAATTGGTTATGGATCATAATCGGGTTTTTGTATATCTTGTGGTCATCATAAATCTTATCTTGAAAATCCAAAAACATTCATAAAATACTATCTTGAAAACACCAAAAACATCTATAAAATGATCATCAGAAAATCCAAAAACATTTTCAAAATCATATACAGCTAAAATCCAAAAACATTTAGAAAATTGTAAAGGTAAAATCCAAAACATCTAGAAAAAATAAAAATCCCTAAAAAGGGTCAAACATCAAAAATCCAAAAATAGAGTCCCCTTATCGAACTACATCTTTGAGCTTGAACATAGGAAAGGCCATCATTTATGTGCCCCTGAGACACCCTAGGTCAGTCCTTTAGGAGTTTGTCATAATAAACTGACTTTTCCATCACCTGTTCATATCTTTATCTTGTTAATAGGTCAAGTCAGTCGAACTATGTGGTCTTTGTGTGTATAACGTAGGCAAGGCTTATCTTTGATCAACCCCCCAGACCCCTAGGATAGGTCTTTAGGTTAGGTTCTTGGTTGAAACTCCTTGAAAATCCCTAAACATCCAAATATCAGAAAAGCCCTAAACATTCAAAATCTTAGAAAATCTTAAAACATCCAAATATTCAAAAAAAACAAAAACATTTGAAAATTGAAAATCCAAAAAACATTAGAAAACATTCAAAAGACCTAAAAAAGCCACAAATATTTCAAAAGACCTAAAAATCCTCAAATATTTTGAAAAATCCTAAACAGCCTCAAATAATTTGAAAATCCTAAACATCCGCATAAACTTTCAAAAAGACCAAAAACAACCTCAAAACATTTTCAAAATACCAAAAACATTGAAATATTCCAAAAAATTCAAAACCCATCCATCCCATCTCGCTTTCACTTGAAATAAAATTTCACCCATAATAAATTAACCATCACCTTCAACCTTTGGCAAAACAAATAGAAAACAAGTCTAGAAAGTCGTAAAGTGCGAACCTAATTGTCAAAATCTAAAGTCTAAATCATAGGTAAATGCATCAATGAAGTTTATATCAACAACTCATCTTAGCATCATCATCCCAACATCAAACAACCTCTAATCAACATTTCCTAGGATGTATCCTTCATGCAATGGACATTAGTATTAGGCATCACCTTAGCTAAACTTAAACTAGGCAACAGATATGGATAACACTGACTGTCTGTCTTTGATCTTTTCTTATGATTTATCCTAATGGCCCATTCCAAGGACCTCTCGATGATGTCTATCAAAAAAATTTAGAGAGAAAGGAATGGGGCATCAATCATTATCTTTCGTTTATTGTGATTGTGGATACTCTTGTAAATTAATCTTGGTGCATACTTTCTTAGTTTTGTGTAGGGAGGTTGTTTAGGGTATGTTGACTATTGCATATGCTTTGGTCCAATATATTTGAAGTTTCTAACTTACATTCCAACAAGGTTTTCATATGTCAAGGTGTGAAGAAGATCTATCCTATTTGTTTGCTGAGTCAAATTCCATTACACTAGATACAACGCTGTCCTCGTTATTAAATACCTTGATGCATCGTATCTATGTGTTATATCAAAAAATAAGGAATGATAGAAAATCCCAATCCTAAAGTGTGAGCAACTCATCATCCTACATTTCATCCTCATTTTGCATGTCTCATCACCATCTCTAATAAAGTCTCGATGAATCATAGACTTGTTGGATCTTTTGAAGTAATCATCGAAATCAACAGTCATTCATTCTTTATTCTTCTATCTTCTCTCCACACTAACTTGGAATCATGACAATCAAAAAACATCATCAATGCATCCACCCTGCATATCATAATCATAGCATAATCATTGCATATCACATCATACATTTTGCATTATCATTTGAGTTATGATGAATAATATAGATTTGTTATTCTAAACATCTTAAATTGTTGCATATAATTAGCATTTGCATTCATACATCCATATGCATACATAATCATCTCATAAAAATGCATAGTAAATACACAAAAAGAAAAGCAACCACATCATTTATATCATATATCATTCATTTCATAGCATATCGTGAAAAGATATTGAAAAAGGATATAACATTGCATCCATATCATATCATATCACATAGGCATAAGTATAGTGAATCCATACATGATCAAATATAAGCATCTCATCCATCCATACATCATAAGCATGAAATAAGTGAACACATCACATCATATAGAATCATCTATATCTATATCATATAATATATATATCAAAAAATGAATGTCATGGTACAAAATCTAGATCACTGTATGAATAACAATCATAAGTACAATATCCACGAGGCTATAAAAAAAGAGCCCATGAATGTATATCTATTATAAAGAATGGGGAAACAAAATAAAAAAAGTGTCTATACATGAAAGTTAGCCTTGATGGCTACTGCCCTCTCTGGCCTGTGTCTTAGGTTGATCCTCTACTCTCAGTTGTGCATCACTATGCTGCGAAAAATCAAGCTAAGTGCCTACGGTACATCTCGATGGTAATGTTGCCTATAATATGTGGCCTCTGTCACAACCTCTCTATATAATCTCACTAAAACAGTCTTGCCATGTGTGGCCACCATCATAGCCTCTATCTGCTAGCATTGGGAAACCTCTTGATCCCTCTTCGCAGTCATGGCTTGTACCCGTTGTAAGGCCTGATCTCTCTTGGTCATGATAGTCGCTACCTACTATCATGCCTAGTCTCTCTCAACAGTAATACCCAAAATGTATTGGCGGGCTTGATCCTGCTCTCTTGTCAAAATATGCAACTGTTGTTGCAGTTGTTGGATTTGTGCATCTCTAGGATCTAGTGGTGGTGGTGGTGGTTGTATAGGTGGTTTTTGTTGAACACCAGGTTGTTGAATTGAAGGTTGCTAAGGAGTCTATTGTACAATCGGTGGAGACCCTAGAACCTTCCCATCGTAGCCATCCTATCTGCCCTGTCCTCTGGCCCTCCCTGCTCCCATGCCTTTGGGTCTCCCTCATGGAGGAAAACCCACTAGATCTGTCAAACATTATAGATTTGTGAACCAGGCATCATAAGCAAGCATAGTCTATGCTACCATCTGACCCTGATCATAGGCCCAAGGCTGAGCCGCTAACTGTCTGAAGCTCTTGATTGCCTCAGGAGTTGGAATGGTCGGTCCCCATGTGGGAACCTCTCTGGCTGACCTAGAAAAAATAGCCCTGTAAGTATCATCTGGCCTGTCCTAGACCTCCCTAAACTACAGAGCCACCATGTCTAGTAAATATCGCTCAATAATGGTGTGCTCACAACCCTGCATATATTGGGTTTGTCTCACAAAATATAGTTGTACATCATCAAACCATGGTGGCATTTGAATCCATGAGCACCATTGAAAAACTATCATGTCATCGATAACCCATTGCTAGTACGGGAGCCTAATCCAATGAGTATGTTGTAGGGCGATCACACCTCAGTACCTCCAAATGACAGGATCATCTGGCTCCACATCTACCATCTACATAATAGGTCGAATCATGGCAATATACTCCCACACCCAAATGTGAAGTAGAGTCACCCTTGCACCAATGGCTCTTCCATCACAATAAACAAAATTGTGCATGTCATGATATAGTGAGGCCAACATCACTAGCCCCCATGCAAAAAATGTCATGTGCAACATCCTATACCACGCCAATCCCCATCCTAGGCTGAACCCTCTGTTGTGTCTGTTAGGAGCCACCAAACCTGAAATGATGGCTGTGATCATAAACCTCAAAGTAGGCACATGACCTCTATATGACTCAAGGTCGATCTGTGATGTAACTAAAATAATTTCCTCCATCTCCATCACCTCATGGCAGGCATCAAGTTTGGCATCAACATCATAGATCACACGATCGCCATGCATCGCCAAACACAAAATACGCCATACATCCTCCAAGGTAACTGTCGCCTCGCCTATTAGAAGGTGGAATGACAAAGTCTCATTGTGTCATCTCTCGCATAGAGCAATCATCATTGCTAAGTGAGTCTAGATGATGGGTGCATATGCAACATACCAGAGGTCAATCTCTCTGAGGTGCTCTTGGCATAACTCTGACAAATCACTCAATCTCTCCAACACGGTGGGTCTATGGATGCACAACATTAGCAGTGGAATGACCTCCTACAACCACAAAGCGCACGACATCGGGAAATTGAGGAAATTTGACTCAATTTGGAATTTACAACTCAAAAATCACAATAGTGTCGCTATTTGCAATAGCATCGCTATATTTAAATTTCAAATTGTGATGCTTGAAAGCATTTCAAATTGAAAATTGCAACATATGTCACCAAACATACGGGCATCGCTATCTAAACTTTGGAAACCCTAACCCTAATTTCTAAATCGACAAGTGCATCACTATATAAGAATGCGTCACAATCTAAAATTAGAAACCCTAATTTTAAATTGCAACTAACATCACCATATAAATATGCGTCGCTATAATTCATTTGACCATCGCTCATTGCAATTTGGGCATTGCTATATAGCAAAACTGCCAAAGTTTAAACTTTAAAGCACAATAAATGTATGAAAAAGTAAAATTTCAAATCAAGTTTGGAGTTACATACCGGTGGTCTTGTGCCTGGAAGTCACTGATACTCTCAAACTCAATTAGAGATGTGCCTGGGAAGCTCTTTTCGTGTCATTTCGTTGGAGGCTCGGAGCTCAAAATAGCAAGAATCTCTTAAGTGTGAATGTACAAATGAATTGAAAGTGACCCTTCTTGGCTTATTTATGCTAGAAAATTATGGATTTTTTCCCTAATTTCACCTTGAAGCTAGGGTTTATCATCATTTCACCCATTTTTCCAATCTAAACCTAATTTTGCATCTTTTTTGCATTTTTGGCATAATTCTTGCATCTTGGAGCCTTTCTAGACCCTTGGGGTAGCTTCTAACCTTTGTCGAGAAATCAACCCAAAATTCAAAATTTTTCCCAATTTCTCGAGGGGGAATCAGCTTTATCCTTCTACTAGGGCATATGAAAAATCAAAAAAAAAAATGATTTAAGTAGCAATTTTAATTCAAAGAGCGTTATTCTTTGAACCGAAGTAGTAGGTACTTTGCTTCAAAGAGGGGCAAAATGTAGACACTGAAAAATTCCCTAAACGATATCATACACTCAAAACAAGTTTACTAACATCATTTCCTCTTTAAATCCCATCCTCTTTTCACTTAATTAATTAAATTAACCTAGCTAATTTAATTAATGGCATCATTTTCGTCCATTAACCTAATTCATCAATTCAAGTTAATTCACTCCCCCTCCATGCTAACATTTCATCTCATTAAATTAAATAAATCAAAACATTTAATTTAATTCCCTAAGTCTTCTAATTTAATTAAATAACCTAATTTATTTAATTAAATATCATTTCATCTCTCCCCCATTCATTAAATCATTTAATTTAATGAAAATCGCTTTAATCCTCCAAATCCCCTAATTGCATGATTAAACCTTGTTTAATTAGCAATTAAACTAACTTTCCTCTAGAAGGGGAATATCCCATAGAATATTCCTTATCCCCCTTTTTGCACAATTAATAATTTATTTTAATTTGCAAAATATCTTTTATTCTCACCCAAATGGATATTCCAAGGAATATTCTTATTCCTCCATCATTTGGAAAAGGGATATTTTCACTTAGCTTCTAATACAAGCTTTAACCTTTAACCTTTTGAACAAGTCACCTTTGACCTATGTGAGCAAGTCAAAAGTGTGTTTGTTTGAGGAAAATGTGAGCCCTTGATTAAATTCCATCATGCATTCTCATATGTTGATGAGAATCCATGATCCATGCCTCTCATCTCCTTCATCTTGGACCGTTGATTAATCCTGTTTATCTCAACCCTCCATTTCTCTTTTTAGTCTTGTTGAATTCACTTGCATCCACACTCACAATTTACTCACTTTTAGCTTGCTTTAGTTTATTTCTAATTGCATAATATCTTAAAACATCCATTAATGGCTTCCATGCATCCATCTTGGTTTGTATATGAATTAGGTTTTCAATCTCTTAGTTTAGAATTAGCTTAGATTAGCTTAGCAATTGCATAATTAGTTCATTTTTAGCATAAAATCATGGTAACTTAGATTGCATCATGTTTAATTTAGCATAAACTAGGTTTTCATCAATTCTCTTCCATAGAATTGACTAAAACAGGCTTACTAATCATAGTATTGGGAAAGGTTCATTGTTCCACATCAACACAGCACCAATTTCAAAATAGGATAAGTTTCAAATGGGTTAGAGTAGGAGTTTAACTGTTTTCATAGTTTATAGCTTTCAGTTTCAATAAAATACTTAGTTTAACTTTTAAATTTGAATTATCTTTTTTGGTAGATTGAGGTTTAATGGATAGGTTATGATTCGATTCATCATGGATCAAGCATAATTGACCCACCGTGACAATCCTCGTCTCACACATATTTTTCCAGTACTATCTAAAATTTTACAAAATCCCTAGTTGATTATTTAATGTAGCCCTCTTATGAAAGATGAATTTTTCAATTAGGGATTCTCAAGTCCTCTGAGTCATGTGTATACCCAGTAACACCAAGTTAATTAGACATTATAGAGGCTCCATAGTGATAGGTTCTTCATAAGGATCAATATTATCGTGTGTGGAATAAACGACTTCATGGGTAGGACCAACTTGGACTATGTGATCAAGATTAGAGAGGTCATAACTAGGAGATATTTGTGCCCTAGATTCTTTCTAAGGATGGCATCTTTTTTATCTCAATGTATTTCTCCATAAGATCCCATCCTTGTTTGAAATATAGGATTTTATTGGGGTTGATAGTATACTCAGGTTGGTGAGGAATATCATCATTAGTATCACTATCATCATGTCAAACTTGGGAAGTTTCTCTTAAGAAAGTAAACCTTTATATGAGCATTTGATTATGAAATGGATTTTATTCCATGTTCTCACATCTAGTACTTCATCTTGTGTTGGGAAGCATTGGTCTTTTTTTCAAAATTGAAGTGGGAGATGATGGTTATGTATGGAATTGGTGACCTTGTTTGGTATGTGATGATTAATCAAAAGGGAGTCAAATAATTATAAATGAGGATAACCTTAGATGATAAAATGGATGACTTGGATTTAAATTGGATTGGAATGAATAAAATTTATTTAAAGTGTAAGTTACACAGTAGGATCCAAAGATTGTTTGGATTATGACTTTGATTTTTGGAATCTACGGATTGGTGTAGAGTGTCTAAGGATTAAACAATGGGCCTTAGGATGCTTAAAGGTCCCAAATGTTGTACTAAAATGATGATTTTGATTAAAGGGTCAAAAGGTGTTAGCTTTCAACTACAACCAAGGATTTTAATTGGATGATGATCAAATATGGATTGTAAAGATGGTGGATAAAAGATGATAATGACTGGAATGATTTAAGGATATCCTAATGTTCTCAAATATTTTGGATGTAACTTCAAGGATGACTAGGGTTATGATCAAGTGGAAAATGAACAAGTTATTTATGTGATTATTGGAAAATTTAATCAAGTCAAAATATGGATAATGTATGAAGGACTAAGGCTATTGTCAAAATGGATAAATGGGAAATAGAAAAGGAATTGGTGTGACATGTGGGATGTTGGATTTATTTGGAATTAAGTGGTTATCCTAATTTTTTCTTCAACATTTTGTGTTTCAAAAAGATACCAATTTGAAAAATATTTTCAAACAAACAAAAGGATTTCAAACTTGACTTGACTCAACTTGGTAGTAAAGGTTTTACAAGAACTCACTTTGGTATATAAAACACTTAAACAAGAAGAAAAAATAACAATCCTATATTTATTTAATAAAGGGTGTGTTCACTTAATTTGGTCTCACACAATAAAATACCTTTATGTGAGTGGATAACTAGGGTATGCAAAGGTCATGTACCGCCTCTACACCCTTACCTTGAAAGGACAAGGCCCAATCAAGGAATAGTTTCTATCTCAACACAAGAAGGTACATGGTGAGTACCTTCAGGAATAACACTATACCTTGTACCACAATCAAGAAATGGTCAAAAGGTCTTAAACTAGGCTATACAAGGCTTATATAGGGGTATCATCTAAATACCACAAGGGTATGTGAGGCCTAATATATTAATTTGAAAGTGGGAGAAATTCAAACTGTTAGGAGAAGAGGGTAACCCATCCTTATCCTTCACTTACCCAAGGTATAAAGTTCTTGGGAGCTTAGCCCAAATGACAAAAAAAATCCAAGAGGCATGTCTTTCAATTCATCCCCCATTATTTATATTCCATTAGAACACTATAGTTAAGGTCATCCCTTGGGGTGATGAAATCCCCAAGCAAGCCCCCTAAAAAGAAAATCAAGAAAACACTTATTTCTAATCCTCAAGGTCACCGTAAGGTGCGAGAGGGGATCATACGTAAGTGTGCTTGGGGTTTAAAAGACACTTGTAAATTATTATCCCAAATTAAAATATGAATGTAAATTTTAACCCAATTTCAAGTGAGAAAATAAAAAAACATACAAAGAACATAGAAAATAAAAGAGTTTATAAATAATGTCTTCAATAAAACATCCTACAAAACCACTTGAGTTAGTAGTTTGCAAGATTTTTTGTCTTGAAATAATGAAAATACCTACACTTAATAGTTAGTAAAAAATAGAAAAAATTTAAGTCCTAAAAAGAAATAAAATGCAAAAACAAAAGATTACATTTTCTAATATGTTTTTTAAAAAGCACTAAAAAGGACAAAAAATGCAAAAGATATGACCAAATGAAGTTTTTTTTAAAGCTTGATTTTAAACGCTTATACCATAATTTTGTAGAATATTTTTGAGAAAATAACTTTGCACCAAGATTAGTGCTAGATCAACTTTCCAACACCTATAAGATTTTGAAAATCTAATAACATACGCAAAAGTTAGAGTAATTTTAGTGGTTGCTGCTTTTTTCAAAATTAGCAAGGGTGATAAACTAGGGCTTAAGCCCCCTTCAACCCAGCAAATATTAAAGAGTAGGGAGCTAGATTCTAGAACCTAGGTTTTGACTATTACTATGTTCTAAGTAGGACATGTGACCAAAGGCTTAAGTAGAGTCTTAAACATGGTCATTCAGATGACCATAGGACTAAATGAAACAAAAATTAAGCTCCTCAGGAGGAACTAATTTTGGACTTACCATACTAAAACTTACGATTTAAAATGCATGAATTTGAGACCTTATTAAGGGAAATGGAGATATGACCTATGAATCAAAAGTTTATTTAAAGAATGGTGCAGACTTTAAAACTCTAAAATATCACTAAATCAACACTTTTTCCTTCCCTCTACAAACTTGAAAATTGAATTAAAAAGAGTAATCTTTTTTATTTCATACTTCAATATATAATGTGCAATGATTTAAAAATCACACAAACTATAGATTTGAAGATATATTTATCAAAAACAATGAAATTTCTCAAACAAAACTTTGGCAGGTTTCCCATGCATGGTGCTCAGATTCAAAATAAATTTTAAAATAGTTTAATATTATTTAGAAATTTCATTAACCCTTGTGTGCCATGGATTTAACAACACTATGAAAACGATTTGGGAAAGATATTTTCCCGTACTAAAAATTTGAACTCCTTGCACACATGGTGGATGTTTCCTTGGTGGTACCCCATAGTCCCCCTCCCCTGTCCCCTCTTGACTCCTCATTGCATGTCACACATGCATTTTTTCCTTCCTTGAGGGTCCATCCTCCTTTTGAGATTTTTTTTGTGGTGCTTGTGATCTCTTCCATTTCGGAGCCCAAGGGCTAGAAGAGTGTTCTACTCAACTCTCCCCAAAGTCCTTCAACTGATAGTACTCACTCTTAGCCTAAAGTGGTGAATATTGTCTTCGATACTGAAATATCTCCTTCTAATTCCACTATTGATAGAATAATTTCAACAAAGGATAATAGTATGGTGGGTAAATTTTTCTCCTTCAAACTAACCATTGATATGGTTCGATGGTGGAAAACTACTAAATGGCCCCTGAAAGGAAGTGTTGAAGTTTGTGCTATGTTTGGAGGGTTGTTTCTCTTGAATTTCACTTCCCCTAAATATTTTTTGTTGGTTCTTTCTTTGGGTCGATGGGCTTATAGTAAGAATAGCTTATCTCTCTTTTGTTGGATGTCAGGCTTCAACCCTACGGTTCACCTCAACAAATTTTCTCCTATCTAGATTCAGTTGACAGGCTTTCCTTTGGAATACTAGGATGATTTAGTATTCCAATGCATTGGTGATTCAAATTTTCCACTTCATTACCTCTGACATCATCACTAGAATGAATTCTAGGTTATTTTTTGCCCACTTCTATGTTAATCTTGACATTAATAAGACACTCCCCAACTTGGTGACTCTAAGTTCTAAATTTGGGACATGATCCCGACAAGTGTGCTATGAGAATGTTGTTTTTTTCTAGAAATGTTCCAAACCTAGATACCTCATTACTAACTATAAGTCCTCTGTGAGAATCCTTCAAAAACCCAATGCTAATGATACTCTCCCATTGAGGATGTCACAACCACTTATCCTTTCAAATATAATATTTTAAATATCATTGAATCCCCTTCCAAACATGTGCCTTTTGAAGGTCCTAGTATTGAAACCCCTATGACCTCACCCAGGAAACCTTCTAACGACCCTCTACTGACCAAAATCCCTTTGAAAATCCCACTAAGTGCCCCTATAGACTCAACTTTTATGGAAGCTTTGCAACCCACTTTGGACTTACCAGATCCCCTGGTTTCCCAAGGTCTGACTATAGGTCTAGAAGAGGGTGAAATACCTAAAGTTATTTTAGATGGTGAGTCCTCTATTCGCCTATTGATAGGCTCATCAGATGAATCCTAGACTAACAACCAAATCAATGTTGGGGATGTTTGGTTAACCCTAAAGAAAAGGGGAAAACAAAGAAAGACAGATGTAGGTATTCAAACCAAGGTCTACAGACCTTCCCAAAGACAAACTAGGAATAGAGAAACATAAAAGGAGATAGCTATCAAAAAACAAATGATGTTGGAAGCATCCTTCAAGAAGATGTCAAAATGAAGGTTCTTTCCTAGAATATACGAGGGCTCAACAGCCCCCACAAACAACTGGCCCTAAAAGACTATGTTTGGTAGCACAAGATTGATATACTTTTACTACAAAAAGTAAAAACAAAAAATAAATTGAGCTAACTGCTAAGAATCTTTGGCCTAATGCCCACTTTTCCTTTAGTGATGTCGATGGGGCCTTGAGAGGACTTGTTATGTGGAACCTAAATAGACTAAGTGGTTACAAACTATTTCAAACTAAGAATAGCCTAGGGGATCATTTCTCCCATGTTGGGTCTATTTGGATCCTCATCAATATATTTTCCCCTGATGTGAGGAATACTAGAAAAATCCTTTGGCTTGAACTTACTGACCTGATTTAGAATAATAAAGAGGCTCATTGATTATTGAATGGTGACCTCAACTCTCCCCTCTACCCCTCTAAGAAATGTGGGGATCTTATTGATTACACTAATAGTATGGAATACATGGCAGATTTGTTGAGTACTACTGGGCTTGTGGATATTCATTTGCAAGGTCAAAACTATACTTGGACTAACAAGAGGTTGGGGGATTGTTGAGAAAATGTGTCTCAACCTTGAAATTACATAGGGTATTGTTCAGCTGATGATGATGGGGGGGCGTTGGGGGGATCCTCCCCTATGAGGGGTCTGGGGGGATCATCCCCCCAACTGGGGTCCAAGGGCAACGCACCCTGGTAGGGGCTCAGGGGCAACACACTTGAAAGGAAAATTTTATTTATATTTTATTATCGTAAATCTAGACCATTCATCATTATGTCTCATATATGATGGTCGATATTTTATTAGCTTGACTTTCCCTAGAAGGCAACACTATTTTATGAGGGAGTTGAATTACGGTTGTGCATTGTGATGTATTATGAGAGTCTGATAGTGGTTGTGTTGCCTCTAGATCTTTGAGTGGTGATACTCCTGTGAGAAGCTTGCTTTTCAAGTATATTGTAATCTTTGTGATTTCTAATAAATATATTGGGTAGATTTTGGAGTGTGAATTTTTTCTCTCGAAAGGGTTTTCCCCATGTAAATCATTGTGTTATGGTATGCACGATATTTGTGTTTATTTCTATTTAAGTTTCTGTAATTGTTAAAAATATGTAAAAATTTTGCATTATTCTCCTCTAAATATTAGTGTAGGAAGTCGTTCCGCTACCTTAGCTTCCTTACAAGTTGTATTAGTGTTATCACCTTTGGTTTCAATTGTGGGTTGTTGGGGTTTTTGAACTAATCCAGATTTGAGTGGGAGCTTGTGTAAAAGACACTTTGTGATCTTGTTTCAAGAATTTTCAGTTGGAAACTTCATTGGGGAGAATAGAGGTGGATAATTTTTTTGGAAATAATTTTGAAATGTGGAAGTTGAAGATGGAGGATTTGTTGATAGATCGAGATCTATGGGATATTGTTGATGAGAATGTTTCAAGGCCTACAGATCCTACTCAATTTGTTCAATATGATGTTATAGATGATAAAGCCAAGGTTCTAATCATATTATGCTTGGAAGACTTTGTTTTAATCAATGTCCATGAAGATACCTCTGCACATAAACTATGGAAGAAGCTTGGTGAGATGTATCAAGCCAAATCTTTAGTGAACAATATTTTCTTGAGGAAAAAATTGTATTCCTTGAGAATGGAAGAGGTTGGATGAATTATAGACCACTTGGAAGCATTCAATATGTTGGTGGATCAATTGGCATCAGTTGGTGTCAAAATGGATGAGGAAGAAAAATGTCAGATCCTACTTTGTTCTTTTCCCGATTTGTGGGATTCTCTTGTTATGGCTATTGGGATTACTTCTGCTATATTGAAGACTAAAGATGTGGTGGGGTCATTTCTTTCTCAAGAGATGAGGAGGAAGGTATCCATTAGTTCCAAGGAGGCCCTGAATGTTCGTGGAAGACCTAAGGAAAAAGGAAAGAAGAATGAGAAGCATGACAAATCCAAGTCGAAGGGGAGATCTAAATCTCCTAGAAAGTCCAAAGTTATTTGTTGAAACTATGGTAATCGAGGACATGTTCATAAGGACTGCAAAGAAGAAAAGAAGAAGAAAAAGAATAAATTTGATTCTAATTTTGAGTCCGAAAAGGAAGATGGTGATGCATTCATTGCAACTTTGGCAACTCTTGTAGGTAATGACACATGGTTAATTGACTTAGGTGCATCTTTCCATATGACCTTTAATAGAGATTGGTTTTCTGAATATGAAGAATTTTATGGAGGTAAGGTGTACTTGGGTGATGATTCTCATTTAGACATTGTTGGTTGTGGTAAATTTAAAATTAGGTTATGGTAGAATAAGAAGGATTAATGGTGTGTTGCATATCCCTAGTTTAGCACGAATTTTTTTATCTGTGAGCAAACTAATAGATGCAGGTGTGTAGGTAGTATTTTCTAATGCAGGATGCAAGATGGTCAAAGGTTCTATGGTGATTTCTAGAGGTGTCAAATATGGCACGTTGTATAATCTTGATGCATGCACTATTGAGTGTAATAGTACTTTTGTGAAAAGTAAGTTTGTGGAAGAAGTGAGGGTTTCACCTTCAGCAGATGGTCATGGCTTTTGGGTACCCAAGGGTTCTCTTTCTTCTGAATCAAAGTTACCTATAGAGAAAACTATGTTATGGTACCAAAGATTTGGCCACATTGGAGAAAAGGGTCTAAGGACCTTGAAAAATAAAAACCTCATTGAAGGTTTGTCTGATTGTAATCTTGAATTTGATTTTTGTGAGCATTGCATTTATGGAAAATAAAATCGTGTTCAATTTTACTCAAGTTCTCATATATCTCTTGATGTATTGGATCTTATTCATTCTAATGTGTTTGGTCCTGTAGATGTTCCTTCAATTGGTAAATCCACATATTATGTTTCATTTATTAATGGTTATAGTAGAAGGACATGGGTATATTTTCTAAAGAGTAAATATGAAGTTTTTAGTCAATTTAAACAATTTAAAGCAATGGTTGAGTTGCATACTAAAAAGAAAATAAAATGTTTGAGGACTAATAATGGTAGTGAATTTTGATCTAATGATTTTGATAGATTATGTAAAGATTGTGGTATTCATAGAAAAAATACAACTCCATATTCTCCACAACAGAATGGATTTGTAGAAAGAATGAAGATGACACTAATGGAGAAGGCTAGGAGTATGTTGAGTGGTGTTGGTCTAGAGCAAAGGATTTGGGTTGAAGTTGTTTCCATTGCTTATTACTTGATTAGCAGGTCTCCTACATCAGCTCTTGTTGATAAGATGCCTATAGAGGAATGGTCGGGACACAAGCCTTCATTAAGGAATCTTAGATTTTTTGATTGTGAGGCATATGCACATGTGCCAAAGGAGAAGCAAACAAATTTGGAGAAAAAGGTTGTGAAATGTATCTTCATCGGATATAGTTATGGTGTGAAAGGATACAAGATGTGGAATCCTATTGCACAAAAGGTAATACATAGTAGAAGTGTTATTTTTAGAGAAACTAAGCCTTCTTTTGTTATATTTTAGCCAAAAAAAATTAAACAAGAAGATGTGATTCAATTTCCTTCTACACCTGAGAAAGTTGAATCAAGGCCCATGGATAGACAAGAAGTTAAGGAGAGCTCATCTAGCTCTAAATCTTTAGAAGAGGAAGAACCTCCAACTCAACTTGTTTATAGGTCTACAAGGCATAGACAACCACCTAAAAGGTATTTACCTAATTATTGGAGATGTATTTTTTCTTTGAATACTAACATGGATGAACCGAGATCGGTAGAAGAGGCATTAGGTATGAATGATGCAGAATCCTAGAAGATTTCTATGGATGAAGAAATGGAAACTCTGAAAAATAATGATACATGGGAGCTTGTACAATTTCTTGAAGGAAGAAAACTTGTTGGTTGCAAATGGGTATTCAAGAAAAAAATTAGTTCAGATGGAGGTATTGAGAAGTACAAAGCAAGGTTGGTTGCAAAAGGTTACTCTCAAGTTGATGGTGTTGATTATGGTGAGATATTTTCTCCTCTTACAAAAATGACATCCATTAGATTTTTGTTTTCTATTGTTGTTGCTTATTATTTAGAGGTTGAGAAAATGGATGTGAAAATTTATTTTCTTCATGGTGACTTGGAGAAGGATATTTATATGACACAACTAGAGCACTATGTGGTGAAAGGTAAAAGTAAATTGGTTTGTAAATTGAAGAAATATTTGTATGGTTTAAAACAAAGTCCTAGGATGTGGTACTAGAAATTGGGATTTGAGCGTTCTAAATCAAATCATTGTGTTTACTATAAAACTTATGGTGATCATTTCCTATTTATTGCATTATATGTTGATGATATGTTATTCATTGGTAAAGGGAAAGGTATGATTTCAAAACTGAAATCTCAACTTCCTGCTAAGTTTGAAATTAAAGATATGGTGCAGCTAAACACATTCTTGGGATGGAAATTAGAAGAGATAGATTAAACAGAAAGTTATGGCTTGGCCAAAGTAAGTATATAAATTCAATTTTACAGAGGTTTGATATGTAGTATTTTAGACCATTGTGTGTTTTTGTTTTAGCTGGAGGGTAAACCCACAAAAGTGGTTTACAATTTCAATGAGGAAGGAAAATTTGCAAAAAATGACCCCATACAACAAATTTTGGTTTTTGGGGGTTCAAACGAACTTTTGGTTTGAGTGAACCCAAAGGGGGTTCTCTAGAGCCTTGGTTCAAGCAAACCCATTAAATGCAGGGTCCCACTATTCCTGGGAAAAAACAAATAGAAAACCTTTGTGGAAAGGGGGTTCGCTCGAATCCCCCTGGTTTTCTCGAACCCCCTAGTTTGCTCGAACCCCCTTTTCCCACCTTGTCACCCTCTGGTACCAAAAAAATCCATAATTTTTCCCTTTGAAGCTTGGGTTGAGGATGAAAATGGAGGAGACTTCACATACCCAACTGGATGATGGTGGTTCTCGGAACAAGCTATCCAACGAATATAATTTTAATATGTTTTGGTTTTATTATGTATTTTTTTAGTTTTATTAAACATAGGTTTTTCACCAAAAATCAAGCTCTCGAAAAATAGCAGATTATCAAAAAAAATTAAAAAATATGAGTGCACTAGATATTGAAGTCCTTGATCCAACAAAAAAAATGAATTTTGATACATACAAAAAAAGTTACATTGTATATGGTCCGCCAATGTCTAAATTGTAACTGGTTTGACTTCAAAACATGATTAAGGAAAAAAATTTCAATAAAACACTATGAAACCAATTGGAAGCACTAGATATTGTAGTTACAAATCTAAATTCAAAAAAATAGAATTTTATCCTTCATGGAAAAAAAGTTATGTTGTATACGGTGATTGTCACTCCTTAAAAATGGTGTTTACTAGAAAAAAACTAGTTTTTGAAGGAGATGGAAAAAGAAGTGCAATTTGATTCCAAAGAAAAAAAAAATTAGAATCTACAGACAAAATTTTACAAATCACTAGTTTGCATCATCTTCAAATTCCTCACAGTTTAGCCGCTATACATGCCTGACAGTGAAGATTTAGTTAGAAAAAATTATTTCAATGTCCAGTTTGGTCAAAAATTGTAAACGAGTATTGTGGGATCACCTTGGAACAAAGTTACTATTTCAGATTGTCTAGCATCCCCATCAGAGATGGAAGACAAGAGTAGAGTGTCTTACCAGAATGCAGTTGGAAGTTTGATGTATGCTATGGTTTGTACTAGACCAGACATTGCCCAAGCAGTGGGAGTTATTTCCAAATATATGTCTAATCTTGGTAGAGTTCATTGGGATGCAGTTAAAAGAGTCTTCATACATTTACGTAATCCTTAGATTATTCCTTGTGTTATCACAATAATATGACTGAAGATGATATTTCCCTTGATATTCATGGTTATGTGGATTCAAACTGGGTAGATGATGTTGATAGCAGAAGATCCACCAATGCTTATGTGTTTACTTTATTTGGTGGTGCAATTAGTTGGATGAGTAAGTGATAGGTTGTGGTTGCCTTGTCCACTACTAAAACAGAGTATATGGAAACTACTCATGCTTGTAAAGAAGCCATTTGGCTTAAGATATTGTGTTCAGATATTGGAATAAAATAATGTGCAGTGAAAATTTATTGCGACAGTCAAAGTGCAAAATGTCTAGCCAGGAACCCAACACTTCATGCCAGGACCAAGCACATTGATGTACAGTATCATTTTGTTAGAGATATGGTTGAAGATGGTAGGGTGAAGTTGGTTAAGGTAGATACTTTGATAAATTTTGTTGATTCTTTAACTAATTTTGTAAGCATAGAGAAATTTAGATGGTGTTGAGAGACTATGAGCCTTTTGTCCCCTAGAAATTAAGAGAGGATGATGACACCTTTCGTTTTCCTTGCAAGGTTTTCAACAAGTGGGAGATTTGTTGAGAAAATGTGTCTCAGCCTTGCAATTACATAAGGTATTGTTGATACATAAGGTATTGTTCAGTCAATGACAACAGGGGGCGTGGGGGGATATTTTATTAGCTTGACTTTCCCTAGAAGGATACCCTATTTTATGAGGGTGTTGTATTACGATTGTGTATTGCGATGTATTTTGAGAGTCTAATAGTAGTTGTGTTGCGTCTGGATCTTTGAGTGGTAATACTCCTGTGAGAAGCTTGTTATGCAAGTATATTGTAATCTTTGTGATTTTTGAATAATATATTGGGCGGATTTTGGAGTGTGGAGTTTTTCTCCCGAAAGGGTTTTCACCACGTAAATCATTGTGTTGTGGTATGCACAATATTTGTGTTTATTTATGTTTAAGTTTTTGTAACTATTAAAGATTTATAAAAGTTTTGCATTATTCTCCTCTCAAGATTAGCGTAGGAAGTTGTTCCACTACCTTATCTTCCTTATAGGTATAACCTTATAGAGGTTAGACTTGACTGGTTCCTATCCTCCCTCAACCGTCTCACCCTCCATAGCTCCAATTTGCAAGCTCTCCTACATATTGTGTCTAATCATAACCCTCTCCTACTCTTTTTAAATGAACATTCTATTATTGGGCCATTTCCTTTCTATTATGAGATTGTGTGGAGCTCTCACCTAGAATTTATAGAGAAAATTGCAAATTGGTAGAATGTTCTTATTCATGGCTCTCCCATGTTTACAGTTTTTCAAAAACTTAAGTATATCAAAAATATGGTGAAAGTTTGGAACAAGTGGGTGTTTGGGGATGTCTTCCACCAAAAGAGAGACCTCGTTGTTAAACTTAAAGAGACCCAAACTAGAATGGAGAATGGGGATGTGAGTGAACAAACCTATCAAGTTAAGAAGGGTTGTCGTATTGAATGGGACGGAATTTTAAAAGAGAACTATTCTGGAAATAAAATTCTAGAATTCAATGGTTAAAATAAGGGGACCACAACTCTTCTTCCACATATTTTCCCTCAAGCATAGGAAAAGGAACCAGCTAAAGAAGTTGGAGTCTGATCTGGAGGTGGAAGCCACTACTCCTACCCAGATTGGTCAATTGGCCTTGTGATATTTTCAACACTCCTTCTATAAGCTCGATGTCATTCCTAATGTTTCCTTAGATGACCTTTTATTGGATTTCATTCCCCCAAATCTAACCAACTTGTACAATGTTGCTATTCTCAAGGTTATCACTCTTGAGGAAGTCGGGTTGGCAATTTTCAATATGAGGGCCTTCAAAGCCCCTGGACCGGATGGCTTCCCTTTGGCCTTCTTCCAGGAGTTTTGGGAGATAGTGGGGGAGGATGTCTTTCTTGTTTCCAAGGACCTTTTCAGATCAGGAAAAATTTTGAAACAACTGAACCACGCCCTTTTAGCCCTTAATCCCAAAAATGATGACCCTTAGACCATGGCTGACTTTAGGCCCATCAATTTGTGTAACACCATTTATAAGATCTTCTCAAAAATCCTTGTCAATCACCTAAAATCTTTCCTTGAGAATATGATTATTCCCTACCAAAAATGCTTTGTCACTGGTCAACACATTATGAATGTTGTCATTTCCACTCATGAAATCCTTCACTCCATGGATAAATGTAACGGTGTTGGTATATCCTTCAAACTTGACATATCCAAAGCCTATTATAAGGTTCTATGGAGTTTTCTTCTCAAAGTGCTTGCTAAGTTTGGCTTAAATAAGGTTGTTGTTAATCTCATTAATGTATGCATCTCTACGATCAAGTATTACGTTCTTGTTAATGGGGTTCCCCATGGCTTATTCAAGGCCGATAAAGGGATCAGATAGGGTGGCCCCCTTTCTCCCTATCTTTTCATTATCATTGTTGATGTCTTAAGCCGCAATATTTCTAGAATGTTAACCGATTTACTATCAAGGGATTCAAACCTGCTACTTCCTTGGATCCTTCAACTATTCAACAACTTGTGGATGACACCATCCTCTTTTGGAAATCCTTAGTGGTGGAAGCTAGGAAGTGAAAGTGTTGTCTAAATAATTATGCTTCTAGTTCTATCCAATGCATAAATTACAATAAGAGCATGATTTAATTCTTCAACAGCTCTCAAACCCTTCAAGATAAAGTGACTGTTATATTGGGATGTAAGAGTGCTTCCCTTCCTATTGTGTATCTTGGCCTTTCACTTACGATTAGGGAAGTCACCCCTAACTTTTGGAACTTGGTCTTGGAAAGAATGTAGAGGAAATTGGCTAGGTGGAAAGGCCCAATTCTCAGTCATGCTAGAAAATTGCAACTCATGTTTGTTTCTCTTCAAGGGATACCAGTGTACTTTCTATTCATTTTTAAAATCCCTAGGTATATTGCTGAGAAATTTGAAAGAATCTAAAGGAATTTCCTTTGGTTTGGTATTGAGGAAAAGAAGAAGTTGGCTTTTCTAAATTGGGATATTTTTTTCCTTCCTAAATCTATTGGTGGTCTTGGTATAAGGAGAATCTAACCCACTAAAAAGGCTCTTCTTTTGAAGGTTAGCTAGGATCTTTTGAGAAATAGGAAAGACTAGTGCACAATTCTGAATGTGAAGTACCTCAATAACACCCACCTGATCAAGTTTCTCTCTAATTTCCACCCTCGTAGATCCTTAATTTGGAACAATATCTATAGGTTCAAAATGCTGCTACAAATTGGTATAATATGGAAACTTGGTAATGGCAGAAAAATAAAGTTCTAGGAGGATCCACGACTGCTTGAAATACCCCTTAATCAATCTTACTTCAATAATTTGATGGCCCCTGTCACTATTTATTTTTGTAATAAAGTGGTGGACTATTTGTTTGGTTAGCAAGGCTCTCAAAAGTGAAATGTTTTGGAGATTTCTTTCACTGTCAATAGTTAAGGATCCATGCAAGGAATCTTCAGGACGTTGTTTATCTAACCAAAATACCCATCTCTATTCAAGAGGATGAATTATTCTAGACCAAGAAAAGCGAGGGTAATCTCTTAGTCAAGTTGTCTTACAATCTATTATCTCTACAAGGAACCCATAATAATTTTTGGAAACACATTTGGAATAAGAAACTTATGCCAAAAATCAATTTATTTTGGTGGACAGTGGGTCATAATAGGATACTCACCCAGGATAATTTAAGAAAGAGGGGATTTCAAATCCCTAAAAGATGCATGCTCCATAAGAATCATGAGGAGTATGTCCCTCACCTATTAGTCTATTATCCCTTTGCTACTAAAGTTTGGGAGTCTTCCCTCCAAAAACTAGGGGTTTGTTGGACCATGAATGGAGATCTTAAAAGCTTTGTGGATAACTGGCTCCATCCCTATTATCGCCCTCTACCCAATGAAATTTTACAATAGGTCCCTTCCATTATCTACTAGTTTTTATGGAAGGAAAGGAACAATGGGATATTTCAAAATATGGAAAAAATCCCAAAGGATGTCTTTAATATTGGTTTCAGACTTCTCACTAAGAATTTATCCCTTTATGTTTGGAAACCACTGAACAAACCCCCTATGCCTTGGAAATCACTACATGGAAAACTCTATGAACAAGTCTCTTGATCTCAATTTATTTGGTAACTCAAAATCTTTAGCTACGCTAAACAAGAAAAGGAAACTCCCTTCTAAAGGTTGGCACAAACTGAATTTGGATGGTGTTTTGAAAGGAAATCCTAGCCTTGCTAGCATTGGGGGCATCATTGGAGATCAAAATAGTAGAATGGTTGTTGGGTTTGCTAGAGGAATTGGCATTCAATCTTCTATGACAACATAGGCAATGGCACTACTTAGTGGAGTCAAAATCGATGTTTCTATGGGGCTAGAGTATCTACACATTGAGGGGGACTCCAAGTCATTGATTGATTCCATCAATAAATAAAAAAATTAGGGATGGAATATTAGGGATATTTTGGTTGTTATCCAATTCATGCTTAGCAAATTTCAAAGGAAGAAGCTAACTCATATTTTTAGACAAGGCAATAATGTTGCTGACTCTTTGGGTAATTTTGGGTCTTCTTAGGAATCTTTAAAATGTTGGAGGAATCTTGAGGCCCTCCCCTTGAATGTACAAGGATTTATCCTTGATAAGAAAAAAAACTTAACCTTTAATGATGAGTGTTGACACCTCTTTTACGGGCTAGAATACTTGTCCAATTACCATTGGTTTTGATATGTTTTGGAGGAACTATGATGTGATGGACAGGAACCTATGGGTGACTGGGATGTGGTCCATTTTGTACCTTCTTCCAAGCTAGATTTACTTCCATGTCAATGTGTTTTCTTGTCTGTGTATGAGGCTTTTCTTGTTATCAATAGTTTCTTAAATAGTAAGAACGTGTGAGCGGCCAATATATTTCTCCACCATTCCAAACTATTGTTTCATTATGGCTCTATAATAATTACCTTTGGTGTCATGATGGCTATTTATTCTACCTTGAAGTACTCTATCACTGTCTACGATTACTTTGTTATCCTAAGCCTCTTAGAAAATCCTACTAGTATGTGGGAAGATCACATTGCCTTAATTAGGCAAGATATGAAGATTTTTTGTGATGATTTATCTTTCAAAAAACTTTCATTTTTCCTACCCCTTTTGTAGATTGAAAAAATTATCTTTCTAACTATTGTGTTTATTCACTCCTCATTGGATTTGAAGATGGGTGGTGTTCGTGTCAAAACTGAGCCTGACTCTTGTGAGGAATTTTGATGTGATGCTCTTTTTATGGCACATTTGTATGGAAGGTGGTTTGGCCCCCTGATGGAAAGTTTAAAAGATCATTATGAGAATATCTCTACTCTATTCAGTAGCAACTTGTGCAACTGAAGGGTGATTGTAGGTGGTATTTCATTTTAAGTTAGTGAAGATGTTATATCCAAAGCCATGAGGCTTTTCTACATAGGGAAAAAACTCAAGAAATACACAAAGGTGCAAGATATGGATAATATGAATACTTTCTTCAAGAAGAACAAGAATCCCATTAAACTCCATGTTGGCTATGACAGGAGCAAGCTCCCCACACCTTGGACCAATTTTTTTGGTTTTAATGAAATACATTACTTTAGAAGGCTGCTTTAAATGTTATTATTTTTACCATATGCCTCTTCTTAACCATTTGTGCCATCGGCTCCTCATTAGGTTCTCATTTTTCTGCTATCATCTCTTGAAAGCTCTATTAAGGAAACCCTAGATCTTGCTTCCAAAAATTATGAGAAACCCCCCTACCCCTTCACCAAGGGCTCATCCTTCACCTTTCCAATTTTCACTTGGCCCTTTTCCCTCTGAAACATATATCTGCCACTAGGGTTGAGGAGCTTGAGCCCTTTGAAACTCTTCTTTTGAAATCCTCCCCTACTATTTTTTGGGTTTGAAGTGGAAACTTTCCCTCTCTGTCAACCAACCCCTAGAAGACCCTAAACCGAAACCTCATGCAAAAAAATGGGGGTAATGTTGGGAAGGCTCAAAAAAATTCCATTGTTGGGTTGTATGAATTAAAAAAAACTCCTACTAAGAAGGGGGTAAAATTGCATGTCAAATCCAAGCAGAACAAAAAGAGAGAAAAAAGGGCATAACCTTCTATGTTGAAGAACCACCCATCGAAAATGAAGAGGATGACACTAATACTAAATATTCCAAGGAGGGAAATGTGGTGATCATGGTTATGGACCCTTGTGTTGAACCTACCAGTGTCAGAAGGTCTAACCATCTAGCTAAACACAAACAGGAGGTCCATGTTGATGAAATTTACAGCATCTCGAAACATGGAAAATGGAGTAAGCATGATACTATGGAGGAAACGGAGTTCACTGAAGGTCCAAGTCACTTTCTGGAGCCTAATAGAATGATCCTAGAGGAGCCCACTTGGGTCTCCTCCAATCATCAGGCTTAGGTTGAAGAGACTAATAATTTGGATGCTACAAAGGAGGAAGACTCCATTGGCCTGCAAGCTCGTGTTTACACCTTGGAAAGGAAGCTCAACAGACTAACCCACTTCACCATAAAGGTTATTCACCACTCAGTTGTCACTCTCTCTAATGTACTGAAGGGGGAAGTTAAAAATAATGTTGATGAATTTGATCCTAGTACTAGTCAAGCCAATGTGGATATTTATAAATTCCTTGTGGAGGAATGAGAGAATTTAGCTAGTTGATGGTGTGGGTTTTGTCTATTTTCTAGGATATTTTTCTTTGTTATCTCTATGTTATTTCTCCAAACTATCTTTTTGTTGTTATTGGTTTTTTTTTTTTAATATGAACTGATGAACTTTGGCTCGTAGGTATTTTTGTGTTAAGGGTACCACACCCTATAAATGCAACTTATATTATCAAAAACATAACTATGAAAATGGTTTTTATTCTTTGATTTCAAGTGGACTTAAAACCTAACTAAAACCATTAAATCTATAAAATTCCCACAAATTAAAAACCCCATGCAGCCTGATTCATACCTCTAATGTGTATATATTATATACATAGTGTGTATATATTAAATCTTGTGTTTAGATATACATATATTATATACCAGCTATGTACCCACTCTACCAACACATATACATAACATATGACCCACAAAAAGAAGCGATATACATAGTGTATACATAGGCATGAAGATTTGTAGTGATATATAACGAATATATATTATTTAAAATGCTAGACTATGTATATAACTTTGTATATGTGTATATTCTACAAAGGAAAAGATGTGTATATATCAAAAATATGTGTGTATATTCTTTCTCTAGTTTTCTTTTGCAATCGTATAGTACAAACAATATGGATTTCGTATGAAAGTATAAAAATCCATATAGTATACTTTTGAATGCCCTGCAAAATATGGAAAAATATTTAGTCAAAAAAATGTTAAGTACATTATATATCAAATTTCATTTCTCAGTTGCTCTAGACACAATGATGCAATCTATTTTTCTCCCATATGCACTTTTGAAATGTCAAGACCTGAAATCCACTTAAAATCTTACAAAACTAGATAGTGAAAACAAATCACAAGACATATGAATGTGCAAATGGAGTGAGATAAAGGGGAAATTTCCCTAGTAGAATCACCAAAATGTAATACCAAGTTTTTTAAGCATAAATAGAAACAAACAAACAATGCAATCTTCCTATTCAAACCAATAAAAACCTCAGATAGATCTCAACAATGAAAGTAAAACAAGATAATAACACTAAAACCAACATAAAATGTTACCCAAATCCTTCATTGTTGAATGATTAGGATGTGGATGCTCCTTTCTTGAATGATGGGTAAGTGCACCAAAATGGTTCCCAAAAAAGGGGCTTAAGTGGCCACTTTTTTCTGAAATCAGGAAATACTGACCTTGGACGTGAAATTGAGGATAGCTACACTCAAAGTTTTTTGATGGAACAAAAACAAGGACCGTAGTGCTCCAAGTCTACTTTCTAAACTACTAATTTATTTTGAAAATGGTTGAGATTAATGGGTTCAAAAGAGGGACACACACAAATTACTGTTGTTTATGTCAGAAAAACATAACATAGCAACTCTTGTGTGACCCGAGCACGGTGGACTTTTTTTTAGTATTTTTAAAATCGCTCTAGTCAGAAGTTAGATAACAGTATGTAGTAAGGACTGGATATTTTATGATAATTTTTTAATGAATATTTGATGTTTTATTAATTTTCTAAGTGGGCACTTCCTAAAAAGTAGAATTTTGGCCGTGCTCCCCCTCAAATTTTTTGAAACTAAAATATTTTTCTAAAATTTTATTTTTTTTAAATTGTAGAATGGAGTCTAGTTTCAAAAAATATAATTTATTTAGAATTTTGATGAAGCGGTTAATTTATAGTGAAAAAAAAAATACCAAACAACGCTTGCTTTTGAAGAAAAACGGACATGCAATCAAAAGAAATTATGGATGAAAAGTTTAACATTTTTAGAAAGTGAAAAAAATCACATCGTTGGAAAGTTAATAAAGAACCTAACATTACCCATGTCTTTGATTTTCTTGATATTGAACCAGATGCAATCTTGATGGTGAGCATGAACCCGATTATGTGAAAATTTGCTGAATTTGGAAAAAACACATCTCTGGTCTTTGGGAATGCCCTCCAAGCCTTTGGGTTGGTATTCCAAGGCAAATACCAAAGC
>VDFB02281492.1:855932335-856036505 GCA_007258455.2 Sequoia sempervirens | reverse complement strand
ATGGAAGAAAGGAAGATATTTATTGCCACGTGGGTTGTGGTAATGTGGGCCTTCCAGCCTCAATATCAACTTGTTCCTTTTCTTCATCTAAAATGGTTGCTATGTTTCTCCACTGGGTATTTTTCTCTTTTGTTTCAAGAGCGAAGCTCCTCGAATTGCTAATGAGATCGGTTTGTTCTCTGTTAATGAGTTCAAAGTTTGATTGAATTTATAGTACCTAGAAGATTAGGTTGTTCAACAAGAGAAATCGGTCTCCAAATAGTCATGTGGGGTTCATTTGTCAATTTATCTTACTTAATGAGTTTATTTTACCACAATCACTTGTCTGGATTAAGTTTCAAACTAAATGTTTATGTCAAAAACACCATAACTTTCACAATGTCCATTTTGTGAGAATCATGAGGTCAAAGCCATAATTTCCTATATTGTCTTTGGAAAATATGAAGTTTGATATAAGTCAAGATATTTAGAAATCTCTAAGGAAGAATCCTTAGGACAAGCATCAATGTCAAGGCTTTTTCAAGAGGTATCCATATTTAGGCCAAAGTGTTTGAAATTTTGAGGAAGATAGTGAATGTCTATTTTTTCATCATTTTGGAATCAAGAAAAATATTAAATTGACTCACAATCATTACAATCCTAGGTTTGAAATGGCTATATTTGTTGAGGCCCCACTCAGATTTCTCCAAACACTAAACAATGCGAAAAATTAGAGATTTGGTGACACTAGCTCCCCTCCACAACACACACTTCTCGAGACCACCAAATCTCAAAATCCTTAAAATACGGAGATCAAAATGATTTTTTCTGTTTATACAATTGAACAGTACAAATGTGGGGTGGCTTCAGAACAATCATTCTTACACCAACAAATATTAAGGATTTTGGCTTCTAAATAAGGGTTCGTAGTAAGGGCTTCCCATATAGGGGGTATTGTGATAAACTCCCTCAAGAGGTCTCCAAACCCTTAGAACAAGGGCTTTACACATCATAAAGATACTGGGGGAGAGCTATCATGTACTACTTCCCATTGATCACAATTTTCATTGCAACCACAAATTTATATCGCGGTTTGGAAGAGCTTGGCGTTAGCTCGTTATCGCTTGGATTGTTCCATTCTTTTGAAGTGGGGAGGCATGCCCTATAAATATAAACAATAGCAAGGAAGTACATTCTTAGTTCAATCATCTTCATTCTGTGAACAAAGAGAGAACACACGCTATGCCTTTTTCTCACACTGGAAAGGGGGTTTAGTTTTAATCCAAATTGAAAGGTGTAGGTGATTTTAAAAAGTGTTACAAAATGTTTCTTTTTCTCAAGGTCACCAAATGGCATGAGAGAATTGCATACTCGTTCGATAAAAATGTTGTAAATCACAAAACATAACAAATAATTGTAAATTTTAACCCCTCAAAGCAGTGATGAGTTTGTTTTAAGCACCAAATGAGATATGAAGTTGTCTTGTTCAATTTTAAACCCAAAAATTAGTAATGAGATGAGGGTTCAATTTTAATCCCATTTGTGCATTCATTTTAAACCTAATTGAAATTTAGTGTGTCCTAAAGCAGAAAGTAGAAAGCATGAAAGTTGGGTCATAATTGCCCCAAAGCATTAAACACTTGTTACAATAATAGAATTTAAAGATAGGGAATCTTTCTTCACTTTAGCTCTATGTATTTCAACCTACAAAACCTTGTTAGTCTAACAACCAGAACACAGTCAGAAGTGCATTAGCAATTAGAAAAATCAAGGAAATTAAAGCCAATGTCAAAAAAATGATTATAAAATTTCTTACCCTGGTTGGGCATTGCTACACACGATAGTGTCACAATTTGAATTGTGGGCATCACTTTGGTGAAAAATGGGTGTCGCTCTGCAACAAAACAAAGAGCACGATAGCGTCAGGATTTGGTCTGATGTCGCTACACACAGTAGCATCATGATTTGAAATTTGGGGGCATCACTATTTGAACTTTGGGGCGTTGCTGCTTGATGTTTTTGATACCTCTATATTAAATAGGCGTCGCAGATTTAAATCAATGAAAATGCATGTAATTAGCGTCGGTGTTTCAAATTGCAATAGCATCGCTATATGGCGACGCACTTCAAAGGGCATCACTGTTTGTGATTTGGGTATCACTATATCCTGCAAAACAACAAAAAGACAAAATTTGAGCTAGAAAGTAGTTAAATTAACGATTTTCTCTTCTAGTGCCAAAATGGTGAGACGAGGATTGTTAGGGTAAGTGGATTATGCTTGATCTATGATGAATCAAAGCATAACCTATCCACTAAACCTTAATCTATCAAAAGCTATAAACTATGAAATGATGTTAGTAAACCTATTTTGAGTGTATGATATCATTTAGGGAATTTTTCAGTGTCTACAATATGTATCACAAATTTTGGACATCCTATATCAATTTAATATAGGTGAATAAACATGCACAAATACAAAAAAAATCTAGAAATAAGAATAAACTACTAATTCACAAAATAGGAGAAAAATGTAAACAACTACCTTCTGCTACATGTACCTAATGCTGAAGACTATAATTGTTAACTATTTAAACTACAATGTCCTAACCTTGCCAATTTCTCTGGAGTATGAAAGAAAATATTAAGCTACATAATCCAACTCATAAATTACAACACATGCATTTAAAATAATATAATTGAAATTTACCAATTGAATTCTCAATGTATTGTCTACTTTAACAAATGAAACTAAAGTGGTTCAATAGTACCTTAAGTGCCCCTTGCTTGAGCTGTTGCTTCCACATGATTTTATCAAACACTCACTTACTCAATAAATCATGATATCAAATAAATTCTCTTTATTGTATCCTAACACTGAACTATTACACAAAATCTAATAGTAATTTGTTAAAGATCTTTGTTCAAATAAAACACATTCTATTCATAAAACTTATGATACTACTTATTAATAATAGTAACTAGATAACTTGATCTCCTCTTCAGAAGCAGATACTACTATATAGGGTCTATGAGGAGTTATATTATTCATGGATTAAAAATAGACTCATAAAATAAATGTCAACTCTTCCTCAAAGATACAAAGAGGATTGAGTTTGGAAACAAAAAAAATAACTATCTAAAATAGGAGTATAAAAACTAAATACATGTTGAAAACAAAGATGTGCTGAGAGAGGGGGTGAATCAAAATATGTTAAAACTTAATTATTCCATTTTTAGATTAGCACATCACAATAACTGAAAAGAATAGAAGAGAACACATGCATCACATATAGACACCAAGATTTTTTATGTGGAAAACCCATTGAGGGAAAAAACCATGGTGAGGATTAACTCACAATATATGTAGGTCACCGCTGACAAGAATTACAATGTTTTAAGGATCACTTCCTATAGAATTGTAGACTAAGGTATACATCCTTAGAGAAGGATATAATGGACCTAATAAGACTCACTATCTCAGAGTAGGATATATAAAAAAATAGAATAAGAAAATTGGTAATGAACTACTTTGAAAAAGCATCTAACACAGGCTAAAGATGCAGTCATTGTTTTGTACAATTATCCCTTCACACTTATTTTGGACACTTCATATTTTTAATTCTAATCTATCTTGCTTCGCTATCAATCATAATATTTAAAAATGAATTTTATCTTCTAGATATATCCTCTGCAACAACTCAAAACCTTTATTAGGTTGGCTCCAAGATGGCCTTTAGAAAGAACTCCTGAAATCTCACTGGCCAACTCCAATTATGTATAATATTTGAAAGAGAGAAAAATTTAGGTAAGCACATGATATTACAAGATCCAAACACACCATATCAAATTCTCCAATTTTTTTTAACTAATCAGGAACAATCACTAATGACAGAGACAAGTCTGTCGGCCCAAATAGTCAAAACTACCATCTATTCGCCTTTACATTCCTAGGGAGAGACCAAAACTATCATGCAAACCAAAAAGTAATCATTAAAACTTACACACAATATCTCCTCAACCTTCTCTTGAGGAAAATGATCATCATATGTTAACAAAAGGAGAAACCCACTGAATATACAAGAACAAAGCAACCCAGAAAGATTGTAGCTAATTGTCATTCAAAACCTAAACTTGTGGACCACTGCATTACTTGACACTGCTAAGTAGTATGGTTTTATCATTATAAAACATATTTACAAAAATGTAAGATCATCCCTTCACTTTCAGAGGGATGCAGAGCATTCTAGTAAGCCTTCATCTACATGGTACTCTACCATAGCACAAACCAGAACACTGTTACATGTAACTTGGTGTGATGAATTGATTTCTTGGATATAGAGCCTTTATAACTTGACCAAAATATTATCTAAACTGAAAGACATAATATTACACAGTGG
Source organism: Sequoia sempervirens (assembly GCA_007258455.2). Classification (NCBI taxonomy): domain Eukaryota; kingdom Viridiplantae; phylum Streptophyta; class Pinopsida; order Cupressales; family Cupressaceae; genus Sequoia; species Sequoia sempervirens. The sequence continues at coordinate 856,032,129 of VDFB02281492.1, read as the reverse complement.
AAATATGCGGACCAGAAAACCATGACTCTGCCTTAGAGTCTCCACTGTGAATGCGTTAGTGAAATTTCTACACCTTGTATCTATGTGCGGTACAAAAAATTGAGATGATATCATAGTAGGAATGCTAGAAACATACTAGAACAAGTGTACCCACCTCCACATCACACATAGATAATCATTTTAGCCTTATTCATTCTTATATTACCTTGTTGACTTGTACCAACTCATATGATATCATAATGAATTTCTATTGACTTATACCAACTCATATGATATCATAATGACTATCTTTAGAGTATTTACATACTTTAGTATTACATTTGTCATCAATGATAAACCCTATTTCCATTAATACAAAATCTATGTCTAACAACTTAACCACTCATAATAGAAATGTTTTCATATAATAGTTCTATCATAATTTAATCTCACTACAATTAGAATCCTTCTTCTCCTCGTTGTATTATTGATAGGTATGATCAATATTAGGTGACTCACAAATTAATTAGTAAATGATCACCTCAGTTTACTTCTAAAAGTGTCGTGCCCTAGTTGGTTGACTTCTTTGCAACAACATGTAGTTGTTATGTTGCGGGTTGAGAAACCTATTGCTGCAGGTTGGCAATTCTTCTTGTTGCAAATGTTAGTATTATTCCTAAGGAATTCTTATTATTAACAATCATAATTTAAACATAAATCCTACTAAATTTCATATAAAATCATGAATTCATACATAAACATATCAATATAACATGTTTCCATTTCCACATGCTTAAAACTACTTAAAAGTATATAAAAGGTATAAGAGGTTTTGGTAATGTCTTGAAACTTAGCAAAAAGAGATGATGAAAAGTATGAAATAGTAAAAGGATAACTAGCCAATTATCAAGCCAACCATTCCCCCCAACTAAAGTTGTTTCTTTTTCTCAAGCAACTTTAAGGTTGAAGGTTATACTGCAAGGCCATCTCTTTGAAGTCCATAGCATAGTACACTCCTTTAACCTACTTCAAATAAAAACCTTGTTGATCTACGATCTTTGCTAGTCTCCTATTTTCTGTTGTTGCCCCTTCCTCTCTTTTCCTCCTTGTCTAGTGTGGTATGGGGAATAGGAGGAGAGGAGGATGAAATGTGAGAGGGAGCCAAGCAATTCCATTCTTGAGGGAAGTTGCAATGTATTTGTGGGATCTTCCAATTACTGCCACATAATTATAAACAAAATGAGGTTCCTTCTTCTTAAGTTCTGGCATGAGTTCATTCCATCTACCTTGGGTAAAGTTAAATGACTCTCTGATCATGCTTTCTTCTAGACCCTTCATTCTCCTATAATACTTTTCTCTACAATCCAAAAATATTTGCCGCAACTCCCTTATGCTCCATAAGTTCTATCCACTAGTCTACCACTGCATTTGGGCCTGCTTCTTCTTCTCTTAATTGCAAAGAGTGATTTCTCTCTCCTAATATTCCTATAGTAGTTTCCCCCTTTGATGTTCATTTATAATGTATGAAGTTAGAGCCTTGATCTGAACATCTCCCACAAATATAAGTTGGTTCCATGCAATATCATATGAGAGAAGCAATTTGTGCAAATAGAATTCACACAATTTATCTTGCATTTTTGGTGTATGCCATTGGAAATTTTCTAAAAATAAAGATCTTGAATTCATGGCAATAAGGAGATTATTGATTATTTGATTGAACTAAAAATAGAGAATTTTTTCTTTCAAAAATAGAGTAAATACCCTAGCAATAGGTATGCACCTCATCAATTGAACCATCTTATCTGCCAATTCATCAATTCTTACCTTCAATATTTTTATCTATATTTCCTACTTCTCAATTGCTCTGGCATTTATGGAAATTCTTCTTTCTCCTTTTCCCAATCCTTTTCTTTTTGGGAAAACTTTTTTATTTTCACAACTTGATGCCAAGTGACACAACAATGGGAGCATTGGGGGTTCTTATGTATCTAATTGAGCTCTCAAGGTCTTGATATTTTTCACTCTTTTCAATTATGGCAAGTTGTGCCAACAATTCTAACTTTGATTCCTGCCCAAATCCTTGGATTATTTCTTCTAATTCCTTAATCTTTAAACCCCTTTCACTATACCTCTGTCGATATGCTTTCAGTTGATATTCTAAATGTTTTATTCTTTCCAAAGCCTCTTTTAGTTCCTTATTGGTATTTCTTCCTTCCAAAAAGAATTCTTCTTCTTTCTCCAAAATCTGTTCTACTCCTACCTCCTCTTTGGCCACAAATCCTTATGAAATATGGCTCTTTGGAGGTCTAATTTTCTTCTTTTTAGCAAAAAAAATCTTCTAAATTTGAGTCAAAATTACTACTCATATGTAGGGGTTGCACAATTGGTATTTTAATATCAATATCAAGAATATTCCCCTCAGAATATGTATCAATATTAATCATAACATCTTCTTTTTTCTTTTTATCTTTAATTTTCACAGACCCTCTTTTCCTTAGGTGATGTGATCACCTTCTTGGTGGTGTAGGCCTTCTCTTATTTTTAATAGTTGTAGAGGTAGAGGCTGAAATTTTCCTCTTTTGTGGCTTAGTAGGTCTTTTTATAGAAGCTAGGGTTTCTATATCCTCTTCGACTACGGGTTGTTTAATAGAAGTTGTAGGTTGTGTTTCCTATAGTCCTTGATCTTTAGGTTCCTTAGTGTTGTGGTTAGGTGTTGTAGCAAGGGAACCAGAGGGTATTTCTCCCTTTGTTGGAGCCGTACGAGGCTCTTTTACTTCCTTTTCTTGACCCCTTTCTTCTATAGTCTGTACTGAAATAATGTTGTTTATATTGTTGATGTTTAGAAAATATTCCCAAGATACATTGGGAAACTAAACCCTAAGACTTATGTTAACAAGAAAAGTGACTAAATAAAAATGAGACAAAGCCAATTGATTCCTTTTCCTCTTATATTCTAATGACATCCTTTTTAAAAAATTATATAGAAAATTTGGAACATTTACCAACCTTTGATGGCATAAATGGTTGAGCAACTTAAAATTCACTGTGTATAATAATTATTATCTTCCATCACAAGTTAAATATCTAATAATGTGTGAAGCTAAAAAGGCCCAAAGACAAGGTAAAGATAGAAATTTTGTACCTTGTGAGGAGGAATCAAAATTCTCTCCAAGAAAGGAGAATTCATTTCTAACTATAATTGTGTCTGTCTTGACTGGGAATTCTTCTCCAAATGTTAGAAGACTTGACACCTATGCAATGGCTATCTCTGATGCATCCACCCTTAATCCCCTCAAAATCGCCTCATCATTTTGCAAGGTTCTAGAAAATTGTTGGGTCATAGTATTCTGTGAATCTAAGGAACTAATCTAGCCAACTAGCCTATTGTAAGATAGGCACACATTTCCTGTCCTCTAGCAACAAATTATGAGCTCTAGAATCTCTCATTATTATATCACCTCCCATTATAATTTCACCAATTCCATTTCTTCTTTTCTCTATGTAATCACCCAATTATACTATTTATTTTCTATGCTCTATGCTATCACCCAATTCTACTTTGGATACTTCTTCTCTACTTTGAACTCTCATTTCCTTGATAATGAAAGAAAATTGAAAGAAAAAAAATTGAAATTAACTAATTCCTTTTGGATACCCCTCCCCCCAACTAAGGATGCTAATTGTCCTTAATTAGCAGGTACGAAAAGGGCATTGGTAATAAATATTAAGTAGTAGAATTAAAAACATGAAGTTTAAATATGTGCATGAATTATAAATATTTACAAAATTAGCAAGCTTGAATGTTAATTATGAGAGTTAATGTGAGAAGTACCCGGTGACATGTTGTGAAGTGAAGGATGGCACGCGTGAATTTTGTTGAATACAACCATGCAACGTGGGAAAATATTTGAAATGATTTGAGGTGATGGATAAGGGTTGCGAGTGGTCATGGTTTGAAAAATAACTTCATCTCCAACATTGCACATGGCAAGAAAGTCAGAGTGGTGAGAAAAATATTGTGCAAAGTACATGATGAATAAGTGTAATTTATTACATGGTACATGTGATGCCAAAAGTGAATATTTATTGCTACATGCTATGATATGAAGAAGTGACAAGAAATGAAATGAATGATGTTTGCTATAGGCATGGGTGATATGATGGATATGCAAGTGCTACAAGCTACTGAACAAATAGGTCCCTTCTAAATGTTGTACCTTGGGGTCTGATGCTACAAGTCCCATGAGATTTGATATAGGTTTAGAAAATGAAAACTTCTAAATGTCACCTATGCATGTGATATGTGTAGTAGAATTATACCTGGGAAATAAAAATAGGTGAGTTGGGTAGCTTGTTTTTTGTTTCTTCTGATGTAGTGTTGGTAACTGTTGATGAGTTATATAACTCTGGTTCTTATTGATGTTTTAGTGTTTATATGAAATCATCCTTTTAAAGTGGCATTTTATAATGCTTTGATCAATGACCATTGACTAAAGTGAAATCCTTACAACATCACTAGTTATTAGCTAAATTTCTGCATTGGGAAAGATAGTTTAAATTTTATATGGCCCAATCCATCTTGTTTGTAGCTTTCCTTTATAATCCTTATACCTTGAGTCATAGAGTAAAGCACAATCACCTACACTAAAATGCTTGGCCTTGATGAATGGATAATGCCTTTGCATCCTCTATTTTTGGATGATTTTATTATGGTGTATTACTTCCATGTGTATCTCATCCAAAGCATTAAGGTTATGCAACCTCTCCTTTTGTGTTGTAGATAAATATATGCCCAATTGTATTTATGTTCTTAGAGTTTTGTATTCAAATTATATTGGAAGGAATACCTTTTTTCCATACACTAGTTTATATGGTGTGAAGCCTGTTGTTATTTTCCAGGTTATCTTGTAAGCCCAAACTACTTCAAGTAACCTGGGCGCCCAATCATTTCTACAGAGTTGCACTATTTTGTAAGAATTTTTCCTAATTATCTATTAGTTATCTCTAGTTTACCATTATCCTAAGGGTGATAAGGTGTAGATTTCCTATGTCTGATATCATATTCTTGCACTAACTTAGTGATCAAATCTAAGGTAAATTGTGGCCTTTGGTCCATCACTATTTCCCTAGGAACTCCATAATTGGTAAAGATATCTACATAGAGAAACTTGTTGGAAAGAGACACTACACAAGTCATCTAATATTGTCATTGATGGAAACCCTAGTCAGTAATCCAATCCACACTTCAGTATTTTCTCATACCGGAAATCAGATTGAAGATATGTGTTAAATTGTCAAAGCTAGAACAAAGCATTTGACATAATTGTGTTCATCGATTCATATGCAATTTCTTGTTATAATTTTGAGTTTTGGATCTTAGGGAAGGTCTCTCGATGTATGAACTATCTTATCTCTAATTCATAGAGCCTTGTATTGATTGGTGTGCAAGTTAGAAGATCCGGTTTGATGATTTTCAATCTAACAGTGCAAAAATGCCGACTTGATGAATGTAGCATGTTGCGGATATTCGAGGAGTAATTGTTTAAGGTGTTTAGAGTCTGAGCATGTTGTTTTGGGTCTTCACTATGTTGTGGCTGACATTGGTTGGTGTGCATTGAAAATTGTTTATGGATTGGACCGACCGTTTGTACATGTTTTATATTTTGTTGAAGCTGACATGCAGTTGATGCAATCTCTTAATGCGGATATATACAAGTGATTAATCATATCATTTTGATATATGTTGTGATGTGCTATGAAATTCAGAAGGATAATAGATCGATTGTGCATAGTTTCACTTGTGCAAAAGAAGATTGGTGATTCGAATTAGAGTAGACATAGTTTCAAGTACAAAATCAGACAATGTGTGAAGAATGCGATCTATGAGCTTAATCGGAACTATACTCAGGACTTAGTAGATGCTATTTCATAGTTCATCCACTCCAGATCATCTATCTATTTTTGTAAGAAAGTGAGTCTTCCTTTGGGCAGTAAGCCTTTTTGTAATTGAGCAGTGAGCTCTAGGCAGTGTGCCTGAATGCATGTGCATTCCTTTTGTAAACACTTATTTTGAGTATACTCATATTGTGGATTGAGATCCACCATGGTTTTTACCCTAACAAGGTTTCCACATAAAAAATACTTGTGTTATGGTGTTGTGGTTGATTGGTTTGTGTTCTTGCATCTTCCTTTTGGTTCAATGCTATAAGTGGTTTAAGGATCAAGTTAATAAAGTTAAACTTTTCAGAACACTAATTCACCCCCCCTCTTAGTGTTCCTTGATTCCAAAAATTGGAATCAGAGCCTAGTTCCTCAGGAGAAGTTTAATAGCTTGGGGAAGATCCGGGGAGGTGATTCAATGAATTTCGGTAGTCTTCAACAACAACTTTTGGTGACCCTAGATGATCTTGATCAGTCCAAATCTAAAGTCTGAGAATTGAAAGCAAGCCTCATGAATGCTTATAAATTCATTCAATCATTGAAAGATAAAATCAATAAGTCAAGGGAAAAGAGAAAGGACCTCTATGATCAACTCAAGCAGTTAGAAAGTAAAATCATGGAAGATGACCAACTAAGTCAAACCTTGAAGGAAAAGGAAAAAGAATGTGAAAAGCTTACCAATAATAATGTTGTCCTAAAGCATGAGATGGAATCTATTATGATGAGGATGACCAAGGAGATTGAAGAGATAAAGAAGAATGAAGAGAATCTTGCTCCGTCCTTGAAAGAAAAATCTGATGAATGCAACAAAATTAATGATGGATTTAATCCGTTGGAGCTTGAATTGCAACAATCCAGGAACAATGAAGAAGATCTTGAAAGATAGATTGTTACTCTAAGAGATGAACTTTCTACTACAAATGAATACAAGGAGAAGTTCAAGATTAGCTCAGGTAAGCTTGATGAATTGATTCAAAGTTAGAGGATTGGAAGTGACAAGCAAGGTATTGGATATGAGAAAGGAGAAAGCTATGGATCTGGTCAAAGGAAATTTAGGCAAGGAAATCAGATGAACAAAGCCAGAAGGTATCCAATAAGACAACCTAATGCTCAAAAGTTCAATGGATATTGTTTTGTTTGCAATAAATTTGGTCATATGGCTACTCAATGTAGAAGTAGAATGAATCCAAGTGGTCCATCATTCTCAGGCCAGTGTTTCAATTGCAATAAGTATGGTCACAAGTCAATTGAATTCATAAATATGACAAAAAACTCTTTCAATAGAAATGCCAAATGTTATGCTTGCAATAGATTTGGCCATATTGCTAACCAGTGTAGACCAAGAGAAAATCACTGGAATAACTGGTCTGAAGAAAAAAAATGTTGTGTGCTATAATTGTAACAAATCTAGTCACATTGCTAGATTGTGTAGAAGTAGGAAGGGTCTTGTAAACAAAGGGAAAAGGAAAAGTTACTACGAATGAGATCGGGAAGCAAATGAAGAAGACATGGGTGAGGAAGAGTGCCATTGATGTAGGAAATGAGTCAGCACCATAATCTGGTACTGGAAATTTATCTCAGAATTAGTTTAAGGCCTCTGGCCTAGGGGGGGATCTCAAGAAAATATTTTAACCCCTATTGGTAGTTGATACCAGAATGTGGAAAATTGCAACGATTGCATTGGTAATGTACAAATTTTTTGGGATCTCTTGTGGAGGAAACTTATGCAAAATTGAAGGTCTGCAGAAGAATTTTCTTTCACAGTCTATGAAAACAGGGTATCGAGAAGACCTAGGGAAAAAGCATTTATTGTGACAAAAATTTAGGTGTGTGAATGATAAAAGGTTACTTCTATTCCACATTTGTCACATTGCATTTTGAGAAGAAGTTTGGAGAGCTCTGCAAGTGAATTTTGGCGGAGATACAAGTCTGAAGGTGATTTGGTGGTCAAACCCTAACCCAACGAAAGATATTTATTTGCAAACTTGTGAATTTGAAATTTCTAGAAATGGCTACTTCGTTGGTTGTTGATATCAAGGATAGACCCCACCTAAAATGCAAATAGCACCCATTCAAATCCATTGAGATAAAACCATTAGGTACATTTTCTTCCATTCCATATGGTGTTTTGCATATTGAAGATATTAAGGCATACATTCATGCGAATGTTGAGGAATTAGGAAGCTACCAGTTGTTAAATCTATATACAAATCACATTGTGGGAGAATATATTTGTGTAAAGCCTAAATTTAAGACTTTGGAGGAGAAGAAGTTCATGCAAATTGTGAAGTTTCTCGTGTTCGATGAAAATGAGTGGGTTCGGTACATACTAAGTTGAGTGCATGTTGAGTTTATGTGGTTAAGTCAACCCTTCAAGATCACAAAGGAAGCCATAAGGATTGTTACATGTCTGAATTCATCTGATGGGTTGCTGACATTGAAATCTGTGAAGAAGCACACAGTCATTGAGGCAACCGGTTCAGTTTTCGACAAGAGAGCCATGACAATTAATGACATATTTGAAGTGGATGTAAAATTTGCTTCTATGGTTATTGGTTATAAAATTTATCACTTGAGTTGGGATAATTCTATATCTGGTATTGCAATCTATGCAGCTTATCAAATGATCAAGGAAAATGCAGAATATGATTTGTGTGAGTTACTTCAGAGCCAGTTAATTGAAAATCTTGGAAAAATCAAGAAGGATAAGAAGAACTCTTTCAAGTATGGAAATCTACTCTTGTTCCTATTCTTCTACTTCATGAATGAAGTTTTGGGAGTTGGTAAAGTGCAATGGAAAGGTGAAAAACCAATAGATTTTCAAATCAGAGACATCTTGTATAGAATTGGTGACAACAAAGCAAGGAAAACTGCTAGCTGGGGTTACTTCAAAAGTTTTTAGAGTGAAATGCAAGCCAGGGAAAGGATTCCTACATCTATTGTGGAAAAATACAAGGAAACTATTTGCTTCATGGTTGAAATTGATCAGTGCTTCATGGAAGCAACAAAACCTAGGACAGTTTGGATAATGCCTATGGGATATGAGGTTGAAGAATACATTTTGGAGTTGTATGCTCAACACATGTTGAGTAAACCTCGGGATCCAACAAAATAAAGGTTTGGTACCTTTAAAGAGAAGGATATGCAAGTTCATTAACAACTAAAGAAGCCTATGATAGTCTGAAAAGTGAGAAAGGAAGTTGAAGCTTTTGTAGAAAGCATGGGAATATTAGCTGAAGCAATGAGGGAAGCTAGGAGGAAAAGAGAACAAGATGAAGAAGGAGAGCCTGCTAGAACTGGGTTTGCTATTCTGGAAGAATCCTCTACTAGATCTAGATCTACAAGGATATCTACACTCTCATCCGGTCCTACAAAGAAATCAAGCCTTGTGAAAGCTCAAGTCAAGACACCCAGTAGAGAAGGAAAGAGGAAGAAAGATAAAAGTGCAAGAGTCTATGTTGTTGAAGATGATGAAGAAACTGAATCAGATGAAGAAGTAAGAGAAATAAAGCATAAGGGCACAAAGGAATCAAAAGTATCTAAGGACAAGCCCTCTGGTGAAGAGAAAGCAAAGAAAAAGGTGAAAATTGATAGATCAGGTATGTCTGTAGAGGAAGTTGAAAAAGATTTAATCAAGGATGGTAATCTCATACCACTTTTTGAATGGTATGACACTTTTGGTAGTACCGGTCAAAGAACTCTTTAAGAAGCCACAATAAAGTATTTGAATAATTTCAATATGAATCTCATAGAAATAATATCTGAGTTACCTAAAGGTCTATATGAAATCTTGGAAATGAGGAGAGTTAATGTAAGAACTGAAGAAGAACATACTTGTTGATCTGTGTCCGGTAATGCCAATAGAAGAAATGAAGAAAATTCTCAATAAAGCCAAAAAGGATTTTAAGAGCAAAACAATGGTGAATAAGCTTATGATTGGATAGATTGAGGAAGTGGCAAAATACATTGAGAAAATTCTTAAGGCAGTTCTATTGAAGAACAAATACAATGTTGTTTTTGAAGAAGATCATGATGAAAATGATCTATCTCATCTGGTAATTGAAGAAGGGAAAGAAGACACATTTGAGGATATTCAAAATCCTCTAGACATGCAAGACATTGAAATTCCCATGGAGACTGAAGCTCCTAAAGATGTGTTAGTTGAAGAAGTAGAAATTTCTAAAGGAAAGCAAGAATCTGTGACTGAAGAGAAGAAGGCTGAGGTAAAGGAAGTTGTTGTGGAAGCAAGAGACACTACAAAGGTAGTAAATGAGTTTTTAGAAGAAAAATAGGAGGAGTTTGACCCTGAATTGGTTGAAGGTCCTATCAACTTGGCCACTCTATCTCCTATTCAGAAGTTGAAGGTAGCATCGTTTGCTTAGGCTAAGGCAAGGGAGGAGATATTGAAATCTCATATTGAGGACAGTGAGATGCTAAGCCTTACATTCGGTATCTTGGAGAAGATCATGCCTACACATGTCAAGGATTCATCTGATTCTCCATCCGATTAGTTGAAGAAACTTATCAACTCTATAAGTACTCACTTTGAGTCTCTTGAGAATTCAACTGAGGATAAGGTTCAGAAAGAATTTGATGCTAAAAGGTTTAGTAGATTAAAGAGTATGATAGCTAATGAAATATCCTTATTAGCTACCTATTTAATGAACATTCAAGGTGCATTATCTGAGGGTGAAAATATTTACAAGTCATGCTTATCATTGTCTAAATTCATTAAGGACACTGAAAAGAAAATGAAGGAATATGATAAATAGTTAGCAGATATTTCTCAAGATTTTGATCCTCTAACCGTTTCTGTGAATAAGCAAGAAGGTCAATTCATATCCCTTCTTGAAAAGATTAAAATTTTGAAGCATTAAGAAGGAAAAATTGTTGAAAGAGTATGTGAGCTCAGAGGATTGGTTGGTCCTAAAATGGAGACAATGCTTAGTGCATTGAAGGAAGCACATGATGCTATGGTTTCCAGTGATCCAAGAAATCTTGAGTCTACAGAGATGCAATCCTACTTGTTCTGTGGTCACATGACTATTTTGGATAGTCTCAAAAAGGGTTGGGACACTAGCTTAAGCATGTTGAAGAACAATTTTGTAGATATATTCAATTTCATGTAAGTTAGAAAAGCAAGTTTGTACATATGTAGTTTGTTCATAGAAATTTTGTATGATTTTTGGAATGTGGATTTCCCACCTTTGCCATTGATGTCAAAGGGGGAGTGTGGGACAATGAAAAATGTCATATTCATCTCAGGGGGAGCTGTGATTAAGAGTTGTGTTTTGAAGTTTTGAAGATTGCAGTGTATTCATGTTGGTACTAATTCCGACACTTAGTCATTTTTCACTAAGTGTTGCCATCAATGCCAAAGGGGGAGATTGTTGGCAAGAGACACTGCAAAAGTCATCTGGTGTTGTCATTGATGGAAACCCTAGTCAGTAATCCGATCTGCAATTTAGTATTTTCTTGTACCAAAAATCAAATTGAAGATATGTGTTAAACTGTCAAAGCTAGAACAAAGCATCCAAAAAAATTGTGTTCATCCATTCATATGTAATTTCCTATTATCATTTTGAGTTGTGGATCTCAGGGAAGGTCTCTCAATGTATGAACTATGTTATCTCTAATTCATAGAGCCTTGTATTGATTGGTATGCAAGTTAGAAGATCTGGTTTTAAGCCAACATACAATTGATGTAATCTCTTAATGCATATATATATATATAAGAAATTACTCATATAATTTTGATATATGTTGTGATGTGTTGTTAAATTCAGAAGGATAATAGATCGATTGTGCATAGTTTCACTTGTGCAAAATAAGATTGGTGATTCGAATTAGGGTAGACATAGTTTCAAGTGCAGAATCAGACAGTGTGAAGAATCCGATCTATGAGCTTAACCAAAACTATACTCAGGAATTACCACTCTAGATTGTCTATTTTTTTCTATAAGATAGTGAGTCTTTCTTTGGGCAGTAAGCCTTTTTGTAATTGAGCGGTGAGCTCTAGGAAGTGTGCTTGAATGCATGTGCATTCCTTTTGTAAACACTTATTTTGAGTATACTCATATTTTGGATTGACCTCCACTATGGTTTCCACATAAAAATACTTGTGTTATGGTGTTGTGGTTGATTGCTTTGTGTTCTTGCATCTTCCTTTTGGTTCAATTCTATAAGTGGTTTAAGGATCAAGTTGATAAAGTTAAATTTTGCAGAACACTTATTCACCCCCCCTCTCAGTGTTCTTTGATTTCGACAAAACTTAGCAACATTTCTATCCCTTGTAAATCACAAGGATTTGACCTCCATCCATTTTGTAGGATAGTTAGTGTATATAAATATATATTCCTTATTTTTGGATGTTGGAGATATAAGACCAATAAAATCCATCCCCTATTTGTCAAATGGTTGAATGAATATTGTGGCTGAAGTGGAATTTCATTTATTTTAGTATACTATCCCATCCTCTGACATCTATTACACATCCTTTTGTAATTGACTACATCTTTATAAATTTGTCCAATAATAGTTAGTATTCAATATTTTAAGAGCTATCCTCTTTGCTGCAAAATGTCCTCCTCAAGTTTCATCATGGCATGCTTTGAGAATGTCATAGACTTCATCCTACCTAATGCACCTCCTCATTGTATTATTAGGCCCTATGTAAATAGATATCCAACAACCCATGAATAAGGAAACTTTTTCTCAACTAGATTTCTCTTCTCCCTTGGTGAGAGATGTGGTGGTGTTTTCAATGCAACTAGATAATTGTCTATGCCTACATACCAAGGTGTATGGAGAGAAAGGGAAAACAAGTGCTAATTTTTGGAAATGAATCATACATAATATCCTCTTCTAATTTTCTTGTAAGTCTTGAGAGAAAGTCTGCTACTACATTAGCATTCCTTTGTTTTTCTACAATGGTAATATTAAACTCCTAAAGTAGCAACAACCATATCACAATTCTACCTCCAACTATTGGTTTATTCATCAAGTACCTAATTATTGTATGGTCTATGTGAATGAATACAAAATACCCTATAATGTAATGCCTGAATTTATTGGTTTTATAGACCACTGCTAACATCTCCTTTTTAGTTATTGTGTAATTGAGATCTTCTCCTTGAAGGTTCTTGTTGATATAATAGATGACATACTCTAGATTTCCTTCTTTTTGTCCTAACAAAGATCCAATTACAAAATCAAAAGAATCAGTATGGATATGAAAAGGAAATTCCTAGTTTGGTCCTCTCAAAACTAGATTCTTTGTAAGTGTTTCCTTAAGGGCTTCAATGACATGTTGATAGGTAGGTGTCCAGTCAAACTTCACATCTTTAGATAATAGGAAAATAGTGGTGCTGCAATTTTATTAAATTCTTCTACAAATCTCTTGTAGTAATCAACATGTCCAAGGAATCTTCTGACATCCTTTTTTTTTCTTTTTTCTTTTTTCTGAGGTATAGGTAGTGTAGATATTACCTCAATCTTATTTGGGTCTAATTGGATCCCCTTATTGGACACAAAGTGTCCCAAGACTACTCCTTTTTTCATCATCATGAAACATTTTTCATGACTTAAGGATAGGTGGTGATCTTGACATCTCTATAGTACCTTCTCCAAGTTATCAAGTGCTTCCTCATAGGTATTCCCATAGGTTGTAAATTCATCCATGTAAACTTCCATAGAATCATGAGAAAATTCTAAGAATATACTCAATACTACCATTTAGAATGTGGTAGGTGCATTGCATAGCCCAAATGGAAAGATAGAGTAAGAGTATGTACCCAAAGAGCAAGTAAATGTTGTCTTTTCTTAGTCCTCTGGAGCTATTTTGATCTGATTATATCCACTAAAACCATCCAAGAATCATAAATACTATTTTCTTGCTAATAAATCCAACACTTGATCAATGAATGGTAGGGGGAAGTGGTCTCTTCTAGTTTCTACATTTAACTCATAGTAATGAACATGTACTCTCCATTTTCCTCCCTTATTAGGTATAATTACTAATGGAGATACCCACTAACTATGAAAGATTAGATAAATCAACCCTGCATCAACTAACTTTTGTAATTCTACCTTAACCATGCCATAGACAACTAGGTTCATTCTTATTTGAGGTTGCCTAACTGGTTTGTAGCCATTATTGATGTAAATTTTGTGCATGCATAGGTTTTGGTCTATTCCTTTCATATCATGGTAATCCCATGTTGGTATGTGGTGACTGGTCATACAAATATTGTACACTTGTAACGTATCCTTGCCAGTGTTTGGGGGTGTAGCCCCCAATTTTTTTTTCATTAACACGTCAAGGATTTTCCTGCTAACATGTCAAATGAAAAAATGACTTTGTAAAACCCTAATTCTGGAAGCTTCCAAAAAGCTTATTATAAGCGGCTGGGATGAAAGTTGTGGTGTGTGTAATTTATGAGATTGTAATATGCTTTGCATTGGATAATAAAATAATTGGGTGGCTGAGTTTCTGTGGATGTAACCCATATTGGGTGAACCACATTAAATTTATGTATTGATCTCTTTTGTGTTATTCTTCATTGTTATTTATAGGTTATTTAATCTTCATATAATTGTTAATGTTTATTGCTCCAATCTGCTTGAACCCCTAACATCCCATGAAAATGTGACTGTGTGTGCTTGAAGCATGTTTAATAGTGAAGACCATTGTGCAACAACCAATTGACTATTTACATTTAATGTCTTACTTGGTTTAATCTCAACTATCAAGGATGATGTTTTAACAAAGGAAATATCAAGGCTTGCTATGTTGGGACTACAATTATGTGGAAATAAACTATGGAAAATTTGAGAGGACTCAGATGTATTGGCAAGGATTATGTTTTGTAGAGGGTCTTGTAAACATGTTAAAGTCATATTGCTATGGGTACCTACCATAGTTGTTTTACATGATGTTTGTAAACAATTTATCTTCATCTTGGATTTCCTACATATGATTATGTTTAGTAGGCATTAACATTTATAATGAGTACTAATCATCCTCATCTAGGGCATGCCATACAGTTTGATCCAAATCTATATGTGGCTGGGCAGGTGGATAAATGAATATATTTTTGGTTATATTTCTATTGGAAATGATCATGTTACAAAAAATGTAACCTATAAAGGCATCTATAGTATCCAACCAATGTTTCCCTAGAATTAGGGGGTACCCTACAAGATTTTTTTTAAGTTGTAACACCATGAAGTCTACAGGGTATTCCCATGAGTCTAATGTTATAAACAAGTCTTCTATAATTCCCCCTAGTTTTATTGTAGACCTATCTACTAACTGTAACACAATAGGTGTAGGACGATGCTTCATGGTTTGTCATCACATTGATGGCTGCCCCTAGGTCAATTAAGGTATGCTTGATGAGAGTTCCATTGATTTTGACATCCACAACAAGGCTCCCAAGCTTTGCATATTTAGGGACAACTATGTTTCCTAATGTAATCTACAAGCTAACTTGAAACATGAATAGTTTGAGGGTCCTTGCATTTTCTACTTAGCTTCTTGAGGCATAAATATCTCACTATCTTGGTATAAATTGACACTTCCTAAATTTCCTATAAGAGGAGTATCTTTATTCAAACATCTTTGAGCTATCCTAATGATTAGATTCAACTACTGAATGATGTTTTTGTATTGTTAGTCTCTCAAAGAATGAAGGTTCTAGACTTATGGTTGTTGGTTTATCTTAATTTTATTTAGGTTCCCTAGGTTATTTGTCCATAATTAATGTTGGGAGTTCCTCATTATTCAACTTTGTGATACAAGGAGATGGAGACCCAACTAGCATTTTCCCTGATCTAAGGTGGACATCACTCACCTCAACCCCATAGGTGAAGTATTGGATGGTCTTGTTAGCATAAGCCTACTGAACTTGCTTATTATTAGGGTTAGGTGCAAATTTTGTTGGCAACTGAGGTGCTCTTAGTGGTGGTGGTGCAGTTGTAGCTAGATTTGGCATTATGGTTGGCTTTTGTGGATGCGAGGGCTACTATGGTTGTTGGTAGTTTAAGTTCTAATTTTTCCACTATTGACCTTCATGCCACTGTGGTGGCGATTGGTTCTATTGGGGTGGTCACTAGGAACTATAATTTGGTCCCTGGTAATTCTATGATGGCCATATGCCTTGTTGTTGTTGAGTCCAATTAGAGACTTGGGGCATTGGCCATTGTGGATTTTGTACATTGGTCCAAGGTTTAGGGTTCCAATTTGAGAAGTGTGAATTACTACCTAGAAATGACATATTATAGGTCGATCTTTCATATCCTAGCAATTTTATTTTAGCATTAGGATAAATAGGTATTTTAGCCATCAACAACCTTTTCCCAAGGAAGAAATAACTACCTACCCATATCATAATACAAGTTCAATAGTATACAGTGAGAAAGAATATAGATATGGTGGGAGACTAATACATGAGATTTTTGAAATTTTAATGGGATGAATCATAATGAAGAGGATATAAAGGACAATAGAGTATAACTATATACATGGTGCTTGTGAGTAGGTTTCACCATGCTACTTTTCCAAGGAACTATTGTCACTTAGAATTACACCTTTACCAAACCTGTTGTTTAGTATTCTAGCAAAACATGGGATTCAATTTTAGGACCCAAATTCAAATGTGCAATTTTTCTTGTTTAATTTTAAAACCCAAATTGAAATGTGCAAGTTGAATTATTCAATTTTAAAACCCAAATTGAAATATGAGTCGTATTTTTCAATTTTAAAACCTAAATCAAAATATGAGAGTTGTATTGTTCAATTTTAAAACCCAAATTAAATTGTGCAATTTTTATTTTTAAGGAAGCTAAGGTAGCAGAACAACTTCCTACACTAGCCTTGAGAGGAAAATAATGCAAAATTTTTATAGAAATTTAACAGTTACAAAAACTTAAAAAGAAATAAACACAAATATCATGCATACCACAACACAATGATTTATGTAGGGAAAAATTTTTCGGGAGAAAAACCCCACACTCCAAAATCCACCTAAAATATTATTCAAAAATCAAAGATTACAATATACTTGTAGAGCAAGCTTCTCACAAGGGTATCACGAACAGAGATCAAGAGACACCATGAGCGCTATCAAACTCTCAGAATACACCCTCGTCTACATACATCCCATCCGCTTATAAAAATATTTTTGGAACCTTCTAGAATTAGGGTTTTACAAGGTCATTTTTCATTTGATGTGTTAATGAAAAAACCTTGTTGTTTCAGTGGGAAAAAACCTTGACGTGTCAACGAGAAAAAAAACCTTGACGTGTCAACGGAAAAAACCTTGACATGTTAACAATTTTTTTTTTCGGGGTGATGCCCCAAACCCCACATCTTGCTACAAGTGTACAATATTTGCATGATCAGTCACCGCCTATCAACAATAAACCATATATAAATGCAAGGTTGAGACACATTTTCCCAATGGTATTGTTCAATTTTAAAACCCAAATAAAAATACAAAATTGTATTTGTTCAATTTTAAAACCTAAATAGAAATATGAGAGTTGTAAAAGAAAATAAAAAAATCCTACAAGAAGACTTGTTAGTAGTTCGTTTATTTTCTTCTCCCAACATTTGTCACAAGATGCGTAAGATATGTTAGTCTAAAAGTCAAAATATTGGGCACACATTAGGGTTAGGAAAATCTGAAAGTATATAAACAAAAGTGTTGTTGTAATTTAATTAAAAGCCTTGATTTGCCACAAAAGCATCACTATAATTTTATAGAAGCATCGAATCGTAAAAAGAGTGCTGAGTCATCATTGTAACTCGCAGAAGCATCATGGTAACCTGTAATGATAGAAACACAAAAGTTTTAGAACAAACACATCGAGATATAAGAAAAATTTCGTTGTAATGCATAAATATTGTCGATGCATGAAAAAAGCATCACTGCACAAAAACATAAGCGTCTATCTACTACACAATCATTACATGGATGGTGTGAAAGTTGAAAAATGATCATATCTCCTTATAAGATAAATATCTAGCACATCTAGGCTCAGATGTGATCATGGATGAAGTGATGAAAAATTCTAAAAAGGAAAGAAGTTGAGAGTAACATTGGGCTCACAAAAATATCATCTCAATGAAGAGTGTCTCTTGGAATGTTGGATGGATGATGAATGGACCATAAATTCTTTGATATATCAAGTAACCACAAGATCAAAAGGAATTTGGGACCAATCCTAATGTAATAATATGATCCATGTGAATAGGAGGCTTGTGAGTAAGCGAATATTCAAAATGAATAATATAACATTGAAAATTTCTTCATAGAGGCTAAAGACTTGGCCAATAAATATTGCTAAGGGGTTATAGATGGCACCAATATGCTAGAGGATGGAGTGGAATTTTATCAATATCATGGCATTTGTGACTTATTCATTAGGTTTCATAGGTCATAGAAGGTAACCTTGAACCTATAAAAGGAGGAATTCCATAGACCTATGAGGGTTTAAAAGAAAAAGAAACTAATAATAAGAAAATCCATAGATAAATATAAGTTAGTATGGGTAACTTGAAGGGATTGTATGCAATGAACACACTACATGCATAATAAACCACACATTCATCTTTCCCAAAAGATCTATATCCTATAACATTATCTATGAGTCACACACTATATTTATAGTGGTTTATACAAGGTTAGAATCACAACATTAAGATAATATCATGTAGATAGAGATTCACTATGGGAAGCTTTTTTTATTCTTGGGTAGATAATATTTTCAATGTTATATGTGTCACTCTTTTCCCTTGATTTTACAAAGGAGCAAGCTCAAGTTAGTCAAGTGCCATGTTTAGGAAGATGCCATGGGTGAAGGAAATTTGATAATCTAAGTCTTGAGCATCTATCCAAGTGAGAAGATGCCAAAAAATAGGAATGAGAATGTAAAAACTAAAGAGAATGCTCGTGGACACCAAACCAAATAAGCAACCAATAATAACCCATATGGTAGAGATGATTATTCTTGGATAACTAGATTTTAGTAAATTATTCATGTTCAAGCTATTTATAGGTTTTAAGTCTATTTCCTTGGGAAAGAAGCCCAAGTAATTACCAAAGGGAATTTTTTATTTGAATATCACTAGAAATAGTGAAATCTTATTGCTCAATTTGGATAATCATTTTTAGCATTTTAATACCAAGGAAGAAATTCCTAGGCCATGCTATCCAACATAAGAATCAATTGGTGGATCATGAAAAATACCTAGGTATTGAGAGGTGATGATATAAATCCTCATATAATCATTAAATATTTGGGATGGTTGTGGCCATTATAATGAGAGTTAGACAAGGAATTATCTCAAAGGAGATATGGATGTGAAAAGAGAGTAAATTATAGGACCCTATGGATAGGGATTGGAGGCCTCCCCCCACAACTACAATTTATTGACAAAAATATAGAATATTGTGGTTTTATAGGATCATTTCTTCATTCTCCTTTCTCATAGAACAAAGAAGATCAAGAGAGAAGATAGTCATTTTTCTACTATACTTTGATGTGTCACTAGGCTATATACTAAGTAAGTGATGAATTGAAAAAACTAGCTATCTCTCAATCTAAGAAAAATCCATTGATGACTTTACTTGGTGTTTTTATAAATGAGTAGATCCTAATTGCTCCATAAATTTATGTTGGATTTTGTTTTTCTTTTGAACTAAGTAAGTTTGTTACTATTTTATGTACAAGTTGGTGTTCTTGTGATAGCTAGAAGTTGAAAAAGGTGCATTCTAGTAGTATGATATAATTACTTTCTTCATTATCACATCTTGTGATGGTGGGGACCAATAGAAAGAGAGGTGTTCTAGGAAGAACTCAAAACTTATTAGGAAAGATGGAGCCACTTGAGGCAAGCTAAAAAAATGAATCAAAGGATCAACACATTAAACAATGTAATAAATGTGGTAATGTGTATATTGAGATGGAAGACATTCTCACATGTCACTTGAGATAGAAACCTACAGTTGATTAGATCAATCTTCATGAAGAGATTGATGGAATTGGAGAATAAGGAATCTCAACATCTCTATATGGAAACATTTATTTCTAACTCCAACATTGTGAGAGGATAGATGATAGTAGAAACAAATTATACTTTGATATCATTAATTAGGTTTTACAAAGAAACTACTTCTTGAGCTTGACATATAACAAATTATTAGTAATATTTAGTTGGATACAAAGGAATTAATAGTATGATTCTAAGCGGTGTGGGATATTTTTTGGATCAAATTTTTATCAATCACCAAGACTTCATCCCAATTTATTGGGATATGTGAAGAGTTTTTAGATGAATCGATAATATTTGTCTAAGTGATCACTTGGTAACACGTCCTAGATGTGTTAAATGGTTGGTGACCTATACACTAATGATAAACTATTATAGAGTAGTTCTTGAGAAGTCCTAAATTATTTATTTATTATAATAGATAACATGTCTTTTTTGAAGGTGGGAAGAAGCATAAGAACCTAACTAAAGTTTTATTTAATAAATTCCATGGTCACAAAACTTTGATACATGAACAAAGTGGAATCAATGTTGAGTAAAGGCCATACAATACTAAGATCATAGAGGTGACATCCTACAATATATTATATTTCTCTTTTGTCACTTTAATCTACTCACAAAGTGATTCATTCTCTTGTAGTTTCCTCACGAGGTGCTCATCCATATTCTTTTTCTCATCACCAAACTCTTTTTAGAAGTGTTGATGGCATTATATAAGTTTAGTGACCATATTTTGGCTCTCTTTGGCCATGAGCTTCCCTTTTTTAAGCAAATAAACTAACTAATATTCTTTAGTGGTGGCTATTTTTAGCTTTATTTTAGTTTCTTACAATGGATTACAATGCTTTTTTGGCATCCCAATAGAATATAAGTACACTCTCATGAGGGATGTGGAGGGAATTTCCCTTGATGGAAATTAAAATCTTCAGTTACTAATCATTGAAAATAAAAATTCATGAAATTAGAATTAAAAATGCATAGATAACACATTATTTACATGTAGAAAACATTTTAGTAAGAAAACCCATAAATATAATTCATAAATGAGGAAAACTTATAATAAGTCTACATATTAGACTTAATAAGAGCTTGTTCTTTAGTATCTTCTTCCCTTCTTCCCATAATGGCCTCAAATGCATATTCAACATTGTCACATTCACAATCATGTATATGTTATATATTGATAATGGTATTTATTTCTTTTTAATATGATTCCATATATTCAAGGAAATATAAGGGGTTGGTGTTTAGATCACAACCTTTCATCTTATAAACTTATTGACATTTCATGCCACCCTTTGATGACCCATCAATGATACCTGATCTGACAGATCCTACATGGGCCATCTTGCATGAATTCTCCTTGAAGGGTCCTAAAATTGGCTAGGTCCTAGATTTTTGGGCTTTCGGGTTTTCACTTATCTCTCTACTTGCATGCCTTCTCCATCGCTCTCTCTTCTTTTCCTTCTATTTTTTGCTAAGTGTTTTGGGTTTTGGACTTCGGCCTTACCCTTTAACCCTTATCTCTTCCTTTTGGTAAGCCTCAAGCCTTACCTCTAATTAGTGAAGTCCCGAAGAAGCTTTTCAAAAAATTTCTAAGTTTTGATTAGTCAGAATTTGGGGGTCGGGTTTCCCTCTTACCTCTTCCCTTGTCTCCCCTTTTCTTTTATCATACTTTGGGTGTTGGCCTTTGACCTTACCTTTAAAGTCTTACCACTTTCTCCTTGTAAGATGTAAGCCTACCGCCTGACCTCTGAAGCCCAATCAAAATCCTTTAGGATTTTCCTAAGTCTTGTATTTTTGGACTTTGAGGATCAACTTTCCTTCTTTTTTTCATCTCTTCATCTCAGGCATTAAGCCTTCCTTTTGATCTTCGATCCCTGAAATCTCATCTTTGGATTTCAGGCATTGTACTTTCATCTTCCTCCTTTCTTCCTTCTCACTTTCACTCCTTCCTTTTAACATTTGATTGTGTCAAGTTTTTGAACTTTAGGCTTCAACCTTATCCTTTACTTCTTACCTTTCTCTAGCAAGAGGTAACTCTTCTCTCTGACCCTTGATGGCTCTAGTCGAACTTCATCCTTCGGTCTTCCTTTTTACCCTTTTCGTCTCTATGATAAGGCATAAGCCTCCTTCCCAACCTCTGAAGCTTGAAAAGAGTAATCCTTCTAGAATTTGTGATTTTCTCCTTTGACCTTCTCTCTTCTTTTCTTTTGGTATACAGTAAGCGGTATGCCTTAAGCCCGATCACCAAAGGTCTGATGCCAAGATGTGCATAAGGTATCAAGTAGGCTCAAAGCCCAATCCCCAATGAAGGTTCTCTTTTTCGTAGCTCTAGACCATTTAATGCATTGTAAAGGTTTCCTTTTGGGCCCGACGCTCCCAACCTTTTCGTGGATTTTACATGTTTTTGGGCGACACCATTAATGCTTGACCTACCTTTTTGAGTGGCCTAATTTAATTTCTAGACTTCAAGGATGGCATTTTTTGCTCCCTTGACTTTTGCAAGTGGATTTTATGGGCACCCATGCTCATTTATTGTTGTTTGTTGACCTTTCTGACGAATCCATTCCCTAATCATGATTTTCACGAGATAGCTCCATCCTTTCACACACATACTTCATTGTTAACCATGGTTAGGGTTAGGGTTTGGTTTGTGGTTCCAAGTTATATCTAATCTATAAAGGAAAGAAATGTATTCATTTCAAGGGTTCCTCCTCTGGCTCCTCTAGGGTTTTTCTTTGGTAGACTTATATTTTTTCATCTCTACAATTGCAAAGATTGAGTTTTTTCCTCTACATCAATGAAATAGATCAAGCTTTCCTCTTCTTAGCTTTTTATGTTTGTGTAAGTTCATTACCTTCATATCTAAGTGTTTTTTCTCTCTCTCCATGCATGTATGTTTGAGTTAAATCATTTACAGTTGTTGCTTGAGAATATCTTTTTTCCTTCCAGCACCCTGTCAAACCCTAACCTTCATGCTTGCTTTTGGGAATCAACCAAATAGAGATCTATGTGAGTCCCTTGGTCCCTCTTCAATGTGTTGTTGTGCAATCTCAGCTAGGAAGAAACAAATTTCCATCTTGGTGTACCACCTCCATTTCCATTTCATGCTTTCTTTCTCCCCTTTTCCCCTATGAGCTATTAGAGTAGGATAGTGGTATGTTTTCATGTGTTGGATTGGACCAACACATTGCACTTGGATCAAAAGAGTAAGATGACCTTTTCTAAATATTCAACCTCATACATGCAAAGGTCCCACACCTTGAGGTTATTTTCATTGTGTCATTGGAATGTTGAACTTCATGCTCAACAAGGTGCAATTTCATGTGACAATAGTTTTTGGCATGCCCAATGGGACTACTTTCTCTCCATTGAAGAATTTGGTGTTTGCTTCAACATATTTAACCTTTTGAGGCATATATTCAAACACCATGGTGACTCCATTCATATCTACTGGTTCAAGTAGTGCTAGTTTCACTTCATGTCATTGAAGAAGTGGTGCCTTCTTCAAAATTTCAGACTTTAGAGCCAGTTCTACAAGTACTTGGAAAATTTGCAAATATCCATCTTTGGGTGAATCTATTGGTATGAACCCAAAATATTTGGTTGGGCAGTCCTCTTCTCTTATTTTATAAATCATTTCAATGGGTTTCCTACTTTTCCATGCATAATAATTTTGAACTATTATGGAAACCATATGTATACTTCCCCATATCCTAAAAATGCCAACTTTGCACCTCCCAAATTAGCCATATTAGGCCGGTTATGCCTCCCCTTTCACTTCACAAAGCCCTACTATTGTGGGTTTTCAATATTCTCAAAATTCTTACCATCCACTCCACCCTGCTAAATATTCCTAGATGCCTACACATTCCTATCAAAAATATTAGGAGGCTCCTTGTTCTTCCTTTCAACCCCAAAATATGAGTAAACTCATGTACATGATGAGAGATCTCCATAGACAATTGATTGAGCTGAAGGAGAAACAAGAGTTGTAGTAGCAGGAGGAGTGGGATAATCAAGCCTATCAAGGGTAACAAGATTTTTTTCCATAACAGGATGAGTTTTTCCATCAAGCTCACTATCCACAAAAAAAAAAAAAGCTCAATGGAGGCATGAGCAACAATTGGAGGCACAAAGAAGGCAACAAAAAGAGGAGTATACAACAAAGGATGTTGCTTCTAGGCAAGAGAAAATCATAATTTCACTTCCTCTAACACAAATGCACGAGACTTAGGAATCCCCTTTTGTGCCTAGTTTCAAACAAATACCTCCATTTATTCTAGAACAACCTACTAAGGAGGAGGTGATAAAGCATAAGTTTGTAAGTTTCAAGAATCCTAATCAGCCTCTTGAAACCCTTATTCACCCTTTTGTGCCTTCAAGTAGATCTCCTATGTTTGAGATCCAAAGTTTTGAGAGCCTCCATTATTCACAAAAACCAATCCTTAAGGAGGATCAACTTTTTACTCCTATTGAGCAACCCCTTCTAGAGCTTCAACAGGGTTTTTAGTGTCTTTTTGATTGTTTTTCTTGCCTTGATACTATTTCACTTTTTAAGGGTGGACCCATGGTTTGGCGGGCTAGTTGGTCAAAAGAATAGAGGAAGGAGCGATTCTGGGTTAGGAGTGAAGAGGCTATTCTTGAGGAGCCTTCATGTGCTCTAAACAATGAGTGCCTTGAGCTACTACAAGAAAAAGTGAAGATAATTAGTTGCAGTAGCAAGACACTAAAAAGGTAGAAAAATTTGATAGAGTAGAGGAATTGGTCCTCTCATTTGATGTCTTGCCTTATTCTATTGAAGACAAGGAGGAAAGATCACTTATACCTACATCAACAGGATCCTTTAAGCAACTTGGTCTTGGCTTGATGGGTGAATAACAATTCAGCCACAAAAACCAAGTTCTTGATTTGTCGGGCTTTAGACCATAATTTATAAATTTAATAACTTAAATCTTTGTTTGTAAAGCTAACATTTATAAATCAACCCTCACACTATAATACAAGGATACAAATTATAATATTAGATCCTTGTGAATAATTATAGGACCACTTAATTTAAATATGAATCCTTTAATAAATATTGTCCCCCACTTAATTTTAATAGGGGATTCATGTTGTTAACTTTTTTTAAAAATAAAAGAAGAAGCTCCTAAGTAATGCATGACTTATTTGATAAGCATACTATAGGTATATAATATACATCAAGATAAATATAGTGCATTCTATACTAGATGATAGACCTCAAGTATCATAATTCATATGCCAATTTCCTTAAAATAATTTATACAATAAGTCATAAAGATTCTTATTAGAGCCTAAACCTCCTCAGAATAGCCCCAAGCTCTAGTTATAGTGATAATGCCCATAAGTCCTACACACAATGATTTTACAAGAGAATAAGGAATCCAAAATAAGATATACATGTTGCCTAAAGGTATTATACATTAAGCATGAAGAATTCCCATAGGAATTACATATAATGCTCATAGGTCTTACATTAGCCCTTAGGCCTTATCCAATTCTCACAGGTCCTACAAGTTCCCTTAGGTCTTAGATTTTGAGTTAACCACTAGGATATGTTGTTGTCATGAACACTCTTTGTCAATGAAAAATCCTTTAGGAAAACATTTTAATAAAAGTAACACATAGATGATTTGTAATGGGGATACTAGGTACCATAGGGGAATAATGGGTAATGGTTATAAAACATAATAAAATCAATTAGAGTTAACAAACACTAAGATCCCATGAAATAAAGATCAATTACACCCAATAAATTAGAATGCAATGCTTGAAAGACAACTAAACCAAATTAACAATTCAATTCAAAAGATACAAACAATGCAAATATAATCCCATTGTGGAATTATGCTAACTTAGGATGTGGATTACTCAAATTGTGCATAACCCATGTTGCAAAAGCTTTGATGATGATCTTGACTCACAATTATGATGCTCAAAAGTGCTCTTAGAAAGGTCATGACTTCCTTAAGAGAATTGTGTGCTTGTTTTATAGAAATGCAAATATTCAATCAATGGTGGATATTGGAGATGAGGATCAACAGTTTAGATTAGATCAAGGAGATCAAGGGTAGAACTTAAGTTAACTCAAAATATCCCTTTAATTCAAGGAAATTAGTTTAAGATATTTTGGAGGGAAGATATTTTGAAAAAGGAATTATTCTCTTTTGAAAATAGAATATGTTTTGTGCAAGTTGGAGGAAAATTAGTAATTAAATAATTGAGAATTATTTAATAAATGTAAAAAGAGGGATATTTGATGAATTTTGATGAATTAATCAAATAATATTGATTATTCAATTAATAGAGGAAATTAGGGAATTTAGTCAAATAATTAAGAATTGTTTAATTAAAATTGAGGAATTAGGAGATAACAAGGAAAATGATGTAACTTAGGAAAATATGAATGTGTGACATGCTTAGAAAATTTAGTTTTCTACAATAGGATTCAACCTAGGTCTTCATGTCATAACTTTTTCATAATATATTTTCCACTTAATCATTAGCTTGGAAACATTAGAGAGTAATTTCACCAAAGATAACTTTTTATTAGTGAAGTGTGCATAGACTTAAATGTGTTGACATAAAGGATATTGAGAGGGGGGGTGAATCAATGTCTTCAAAAAATTAAACCACTCTGAAACTTGAACTCTTCAACACAATACTTCTTAAACAAATATAAACCTAAAACATATTAGCATCAAAGAGAGATATTATAATTTAAACCTTCAACAATCTTAAAAAATATTTAGCAAAGAAAGATATAACAATTCTACCCTTAATCAAATCAACATCAATAATAAAGAAACAAGAAACACACATCCATAAGATGATTCCATATTTACGTGGAAAACCTAATGAGGTAAAAACCATAGTGAGAGTTAACTCACAATATAAAGCCTCATTGCCAAAAAGGACTTGCAAACTAAAGCACACTACTTTAGATCAAGATAAAAAATACTTGCAAAACTGAAGCAAATACAACTCCAGGGGAAAGATACAAGGACCTGATGAGATTCATTATCTTAGAGTAGGATACACAACATTATAAAGAATTACAATATTTTTCAACAATTCACTTTGTAGATTGAGGCATTCAAGTGCATATGATCTTTCATCTTCACACTTTAGTACTAACCCTGCTGGATATTCAATACATTCCACACTCACACTTCTTCACACTTATTCACCAGTCCATTGCATTTGCATCTAAAAAGATATTGCATTTGTATCTACTACAACTCTTCACAACTTCAATTAGGTCAGCTAGGAAAGAATACAAACAATGATTTCACTAAGTCAACCACAACCTATTGTGGTCCTATCTCAAGGATAGAGATGACCAAGAAATTTTTTAATACATCTTCCAGTGTGATCCAAATAAATTCACACACTGACACACTGACACACATCAACCCAAGTCAACAATAGGGAAATGTGTAGATGAAATATGAAACATATAACTAGTCGGCTAAGAAATACTTCCAATTGAATTAACTCAATATAGTCCCAAACAAGATAGGTTAGGACCCAAATTCATCTTAACACAACTTCATATGATGGCGCAAACCCTCAAACATAAAGAACAAGCACGATGACAAGCCTTGTCAGCTAGATATCCATAAATTACCTAGAAGACCAACTCAAAAACAATGCAACACCAAAAGAGATCAACCATTGCTATGCATATCACAAAGGGATGTTCTTTGAACATCCAATAACATCTCTAAATACTTATTTTATACTTTCATACCACCAATAGCTACTGCAACCCAAATAGGAACATGATACTTCTTCCCAAAAATACATAATGAGATATTACATTAACACAACTTGCAGACCACTTCAACACATGAAATAGGAACCGAGAAACTGAAAAAACACTAAGAGAACATTCAAAAAGCCATAGGATTAGAGACACCAATGTGGAGAAATGCAGAACATTTTCTAGACTAGTCTAGACAACCAACAACACTGCCAATGTTATGTAATTTACAAAAACTTCCTCAAAAATACTAGTGACCTAAAAATATGGGAGTGCAATATCCATAGAGCACACACTAAATACAAAACCACAATACCACATCTCTAACAATGGAGGAATGAAGATCATTCTTCCAAATAGTTTTCTCAACAACTTCCAAGAATAGAACTTTTCAACAACTTGCAGAGGGTAGAGATTTATTTTAGCAACATATGCTTCATTAGGAATGTCAGGAGAGACCATACAACATACTTTAGATCATCCAAAACATCTCTCCAACATCAACATGACTTCTAATCCTCATATTAAAATATCATTACGAAATTAACTCTCCTAAACCATACTCAATACTTCTTTCATCATCATTAGACAAGGAATGACATCCAACCATGATCTTCAACAACACCATCATACAAAAATGTTAGCCAAAACTGAATTTTGTCAACAATGACAACCAATGCCAAAAAATAATGCAACTATCTTCCCAAGTGTTGTTAACCATGACAACAATGCACCCACGTGTTGGAACCAAAAAAAACAATGCCAACAATACAATTGTTGCAATAATCTCACCAAGTGTTGACATCAGAGACATCAAATGCCAAAAATCTCACTTACTTCTCAAGTGGTGACATCAATTACATCCACTACCAACAATCTTACAAACATATTTTAAAATCTCATCCAAGTGTTGAAATCAATGGCAACCACAAATAATTCACCAAGTATCGACATCAATGAAAACCATTTCCAACAATCTCCCCCTTTGGCATTGATGGCAACACACACTTAATCACTCTCCCCATTTAAAATCAAGGACAAAGGGAAACACTCACCTGCATAGAACAAAAAAATATTCCCGTACACATCAAGGATAAAGGGCCAAAGGTCTTCAATTGAAGCAGTAGTACATTCTCCCCCTTTGACCAATATCACTTCTTCAAGCAATCATACTAGCTTCCCTTAAGGAGTACATTCTTTCTCCTCTTCAAGTTTGTCCTTCTTGATGTGCATACACTTCTTGAATAAACTAACAAGATCCCTCTATTAGTAACAACCATTACCATCTCCCCCTAAGAGGAAGCCACCATCAGTCTAGGCATAAATATATGTCTTGAATTACTCCCCCTGGATAGATGCACCAATTATGTATCTAGTTGGAAAAAGGAGGGGAAATAACCCCTAACTTCTGTTGGAGATACTCAAAAGTATCATTTGAAAGTTCCTTTGTGAAAATGTCTACAATCTGATCCTTGGTAGGCACATACTCGAATCTAACTTCATGCTTTGCAACCTTCTCTCTCAAAAGGTGATAGATAGAAATGTGTTTAGTTCTTGAATGCATTACTAGATTCTTGGAAATTAATTGTGTTGGTATTATCACATAATATAGGAATGGGTTCATCATACACCACCTTCACATCTTTTAGGGTCTGCTTCATCCAAAGCACTTGGGTGTAGCAAGATGCTGCAATGATATATTCAAATTTTTCTATAGATAAGGACACTGATTCCTACTTCTTATTGTTCGAAGAGACCTATAGAGGAGGGGGACTAGCTTCTCAAGACCCTAGGTCATGGGAGGGCCTCAAATGATAGGCTTCCCTAATCTACCTCAAGCTAGATGAAAGGTTTAGGAAATCGTGAAGTGTTTAAGGTAGAGAAAGAAGAGCACCCTCAGTACCACTATCTTTCTACTGACTTGAGAGTTTCAAGAGGTTAAGAGAGTAGGTTTCCAAAGCCTATATTGTACCTTAGATAGCTCTCTACTAGAGTATGGAAGTGTGAAACATAAAAGATAGCACAACGCACTAGCATCTCAATGGGGTATTGGTGTCTGTATGGACAAAAAGTTTGAAACATAGCTAAAAACTACAAAGAACCTACTAACTACTTAACATATAAGGTTTGATGTGAACAAAAAAAGTAAAAGATACTAAACAATAAAACAAAAAGAAGAATACTTTGACTACTTGAATCATGAAATGACAAAAGAGGGTGAGGAAAGTGCGCCTTCCTACCCACAAGTTAATTATCTTGAGCTCTTCACTTCAACATGAACCTACACACAACAAAGAGGAAAAATATTGGGGCTATTTTAAGAGGACTGTCATAGTCAGTCCCCCACTTTGGTGTTCCCACCTCCACGAACAACCAATATAGCAATGATAGGAGAAATATGGTAAAGGAAAGCACTGGAAGGAAGAATACCAAGCAATGCTAAGAATAATATGCTACATAGGTAAACAATAATGCTAAGAAAAGTGAGAGATAGAGAGATATCACCTTCAATCACATGCACCCAAGAAAAATGAGAGAAGGAAAGAGCTTGCAAGCCTGGTAGAGTCAACATTACCACAAAAATGAAGAAATAAGTCTCACAAGACACCAAGTTGTAGCTCCAATGGTGGTACAAAATGATATGAATGAAGTGAGGCTTGAATAATTGTGATGAAGATTAAGTGAAGTCTCAAGAACTATGAAGAAGATCAAGTGAAGTATCAAGAAGCCATGAAGAAGATGAATTTAATGAATGAGATAGTGTTTTGAAGATGAAAGGGAGGCCAAAGGAGCTGTTCAAGGTTAGTCAAGTGAGCAGAGACGTTACACTTTGACACCAATGGAGAATTGTAATGCCTCTGCAGATTCTAGAGGTGGGAATCCTATCAGGACAATATCACATCATGTAGAAGTTTGCATGCTGCACTCGCATCCCCAACATAAATTCCACCACCAACACTACATAAAATTGCCAAATGGATGGAGAGTGGACGAAGGACATGGAATAGATCATTGGGTTTAATTTTTCTAAGGTAAGGGGTGTAAATGGGGAATTTGCAAGGGGTGAAAATTCATGCCATTACATTTCCCCCCCACTTTAGCGAGCATATGTGCTACCAAATGTGAGGTAAAGTAGATCAAAAAAGTTTAAATAAATTATACCTTAACCATCAAGAAAGAAGATTGCAATATGACACACTTGAATGCTTAGGAAGAGGAAATGGATCCATAGATACTTGGTCCCGAGGAGAGTTGAAAAAAATGTTTCGTAGGCCCTCAAACCTACGAAAAGGTGAAAAAAAGGCTCTACAAGTGCTCGGTCCTATAGAGTCGAACAAAGAGATCCTGCAGGATGAAAGTGCTTTATAGGTCCTCAGACTTGCAAAGGAGGCGTCCCAAGTGCTCTGTCTTGAGGGAAGCCTAATATGAGAGGATTTGTAGAGTGTGATGGGCCCTTACAAGTGCTCGATCCTATAATGTTGATTGAAAAGAAGCTTCATAGGTGCTCTTGCAAAGCAACATATTAATCCATAGACAAAACATGTTAGATAGTAAAAATCCACACAGGGAAATAGACATACAATCATGTAGATAATCAACAATTGAAGGATAAGCTTTCAAAGGGGTCCCTCAAGAACCCTTCAAAAGAAAAGGGGTACACTCAAGGGACGCTCTATTTGAAAAGAAATAACATTTTTTTCAATGATTCTAGCATCAGGGAATCCTTTTGAAAGATTTCTTTCATTAATGAGTTTGAAAGAAAGAATACTCCCTCACAAGGGAAAGTTTTCAGACTTCTTCCTCGGAAGAAGTGCTCCCTTCTCGAAGGAAAGTTTTTACATTCTATCTTATGAATCTGTGATGAAAGAAAGATTCCACTAGGGATCCTTGTTGAAGAATGTGATTTTTGAAAAAATAAAGGATTTTCAACGAGGGATTCATTGGCCATCAAATACACCTTTTTGAAAATTGAAGCAGTATAATAGCCCCCCCTTAGGATGGTGTGTGCTAAATTTAGAGGCACATGAAATCTTAAGGAAAGAAAAGAATGAATGAAAGTGATGTTGTGGCCTACAAAACATGAAAAAATGTAACCATAGTAATGTTGTCACACATGTGAGGGACAATAGATAGGCACCACAACATCACAAAGCAAGCAAAGAAGAGATAAAGGTAAAAAGAAAACATAAGAAAAAACAAAGTGATGTAGAGGGTTAGGGACTTTGAATGAAACACAAAGTTTTAAGGCTAATAACGATTCACTCTCAACCTTCCAACTAGGCACCAATATGGAGATAAGGCCTCAATAATGCACCAAATGACTTATTTGATTTCCCTATGGACCCAAACCCTAGGAATTCTCTTAATAGACACAATTACACTTTTCTTAAATGAAATCAAAGCCCCAAATCTCTGTTTTGAACAAAATCCACTTTTCCACCTTAACTAGGCTTCTAGCCCAACTAGGCCTCCTGCGGTGATTTTTTGACTTTGCACTCAAAATTTCCAAAGGAACCTCCAAAATAATGATTGAAATAGATGTGGTTTTTGATGATACATAACATACTAGATTCTTGATGGCACTTGTTTTGGAGCACAACAATCAAAAATCTGTTGTTTCCTCAAATTTAGGCCTAATTAGCCCTCTTTTTCAAAGCAACCCCTCTTTAAACTCAACCCCTAACCATGAAACTTTCAGAAGTCTCCTAAAATGACTCAAAACCAAGGAATCCAAGTTTTTAGACCTCTATGACACCTCTAACATGCTCCAACACAAACCCCTCCTCAACTTGCCTCAAAAACTAGGGCTTCTTGAAAACTAACCCTCCAATCACTTCCAGAACTTTCTCATTGACTCTACACCATTAGGAAAAAATAATTAGTCGATCCAAACTCAAAGACATGCCCCTCATTAAGGCAGATCTTCTGCTGCTACACCCTAGCCTCCTTCTTCAAGCATTTTTCACAATGAAATCTTGGTGTACACCATTTGATTCTTCTTTCCTGCACATTTATTTGTTATTATCTTATGGTAAATGTCAATTTTGATCCATTTCATATATTTTCAGTCATTATACTTCATGAAATGGATCATTCCTTCATTAAAACTCTCAAAACAGGGAAAAATCTGCACTTTTCCTGTGGACAGTCAGCAAAAACGTGCAAGAATTGATCTATTTCCTTTATCAGAATGTGTGAGTGGTGTTAAAACATGTAAATACAAATTTCTAAAGCATCCAAATGCAGATAACTTCAATAAGATTCAATGGTTCATCAAAAAAACACAGAAAATTGCAAGAAAACAGATTTTTTTTGTATTTTCTGAGAACAGTCCGTACAATGCTTTCACCAACCACCTAACCTCCATAAAAAATATTATTTTAGGGTTATAAACCCATTCTCCAACTTATCCAACTGATTTGGATTAATTACATTGCTTAATTTACTCTAAAACTCTCAAAACTCCCTTTCCCGCCTAAACTAAAATTTAAAAATTTGAAATTGCAAACTTACATTTTATTAAAATATATCACCTAAAAACTATTGGATATTCAATATCCAAGTTTATTTTACCTACTTAAAGCCTAATATCACTAATCATACCCCTAGAACATAATTTTCCCTTTACATTGCATTTTTAACTTAGATTCCTTATCAGGAACCTTAGAACTTTCAACAATCTCATTACACTTATTCATCCCAAATGCCATTATAGGCTCCAAAAGGTTATAATTAATGTTTTGACTTTCTTGGAAGGTCCTCCTAAACCCTGCACTCTCCTGGTTCTTGAAGTGCTCCTTGAAGGCCCTGGGTGCTCCTACACCACAAAGAAATTAAGAGACAAGGGGATCTGATAATTTAGGGTCAGAACTGCTCATAGACATAGATATATATATGAATTTTCATCAATCCCCTACTATATCAGACCATGTGAAGAAAGGTATTTGAAGAAAAATAAATAAATAAAAGTTGGGTCAACATGGAAGGGAGGCCTAAATTCCCCCAACACTTTGCATTGTCCCCAATTCTTAAAAATCAAGGCACAATAGAGGAAGAATGATGTAACAAATAGAAGAATTTTACGACACAAAAAAATCATTTATCCAAGCACCTACAAGGGTGACAAGGGTCCTTCAGGAACACATAAGATAAAGCATGGGGGAGCACAACACATAAAAATATAATCTATAGATAAAAAAGAGGCACCCCCTAGTCCTCATCAACCAAGAGGTCATCATTCTCCTAATCTAGATCATTATAAGGGGAGGTTGGATGAGTGTACAAGGGAAGGATAGAAAGGGGAGCACCCTCCGACTCTCCTATGATAAGGGCTAAGGAAGAGGGCCCCTCGAGGTCTTCTTCGCTCAACTCTTGTGAGGTAAATGTCATTGATTTTGCAAAAATCACCGACAGAGCTGGGACATCATCTATTGAGTTGAACATGCAATTTATGGGAGTTCCATGTGTCAATTTATTGGGAAATGAAGGAGGCACCCAAGATCCACTGCCAACCTCATTGAAAGACTTGGAGGTAGTGACGAACTCAGGAGACGTAGAGTTGCCTCCATCACTAAGATGACACAAGCCAAAGTAGAATCATCTTTTGAAGAACTCAGACCCCCATTAGAAGTAGGGGTATCTTATAACTTACACTTCATCGGAGTATGCGAGATCCCCGCAAATGAAGTAGAAGGTGAGGAGGAAGAGGAGAAAACTGCAATGGACACCATTGACGTATTCAATGCATCCATGGGTTTAGGAAAAGATAGGATGTTCAGAAGGGACATCAAGGGGGAGGTTCAACTGAGGGAGAAATGAACACTTGCACCCTTTTAGGGTGAGGGTCATCCATGCTCACAGGGGGAGCCAAAAGTAAGATTGAGGTGGTGGGAACTAAAGCAGAAGGGGCATAAGAGGACATGATAGAGGACACTGAGACAAGAGATTTTGGCTCCCCTTCCTCCTACAAAGCAACCTACTCAGTGGCCAGAGGCCACTTCATGCTATTTTGCAGATTTATAATCAAAGGTTCAAATAAGGTTTCGTTTTAGGTGGAATATCTCTTGGAAAGAAAAAATTACAAAGTTGTCAAAGTTGTCAAAGTTGTCACCATTCTTGCAAAATCACAAAAATTGAACTACAGGATTTATTTTAGGTTGTTTGACAATGAAAATTTTGAATCTTGGAGTATAGACACCGGAGAACAAAACCTAGAAACATATTTTCTAGAGCCTTAGCTAGGACCCATTCGCCATAGGGAGAATGAGTCCTCAGTGAGCCTTGAAAAAACACGTTTTGTGAGAGGTACACAAGATTTATCCCTTCTTGATTCTCCCTAAAGTCTATAGGTTCCATTAGTTTTATGTTCAAGCTTCTAAATGCACTTTATAGATCACAATTTGGAGTTTATTTGATATTTTTAATCTTTCTCCCCAAAGTGCTATTTAACCTAGACCCCTGTCCTTGCATAAAAGGGAAATTTGAAAATTCACATATTGGGTTGACACACCTAAGGGTTGTAAGTCAATTCTTGGTGTGGATCTCGTTTCCTAATGAAATTAGAGAAGTAGGACCCCTTTTCCCTCTTTGGATCCACTTTTCCATTTTGGAAACTCCCCTATCCTATTTTTCTATGTTTCATTTTGGTGAACCTGACGTGAAACAACAACATTCTAAAAATTGGAGTCATTTTAACCCTAGATCTAAGTTTTGCAATAGATTGCATTAGGTTTATATTAGTTTCTTTACATTTAGGGTTCTTTAAATCTTGCACTAGCTTGCATTGCATATAGGGGTTTAAATTTGTATTTCTTGTATTGTTTAAATTTGAAAAATTCAAAAATTTACATGCATATTACATTAATTTTGCATAGTGTTTGCATGTTAGTTTAATTTTCATCATTCATATTCAAAAATTGCATCAAAATTGCATTTCAAAAGGTGTCATATAGTTCATCATTTTTCCTTCATTACACTTGCATTTACTCATCAAATTCTGGGAAATTCTATTACAGAAATACCAGTTTGAGACCCAAAATAGAAAACACATCTAATCACTCATAAATTGGATTTTTCATTTAATAAAAAAACCTATACAAGGACCCATTCACCACTGGGAGAATGATTCCTTGGAGGCCCACAAAAACCAACTTTCCTAAGATTTTTTATGGTTTTATGTACTTCCTAGGCTTGCTAGTAACCTACTATATCAGTTTGGAAAGTTTTAGCAATTTCTATTTTATGCATCTAGGTCAAATCATCAATTTAGTGTAGCTATTTTGAATCATTCCAAAATCATTTCAATAGCAAAAATCATTAGATCTGAAAGTGTTTACATTTTGAAACTTTGCATAATATAGATAAAAGTACTTTTCACTTTTGCATATACAATGTTTATATTCATGAAGCTTTGCATAAGTTGGATAAAATTACTTTTCACTTTTAAATGTGCAATGTTTACATTCATGAAGCTTTGCACAAGTTGGATAAAAGTACTTTTCATTTTTGGATACACATTGTTTATAGTCTTGAAGCTTTGCATAAGTTGGATAAAAGTACTTTTCATTTTGGGTACAAATTGTTTATATTCTTCAAGCATTGCACAAGATGGATAAAAATACTTTTCATCTTTGGTCACACAATGTTAGTATCGTATCTTTCTAAGCATGCCAAGAAAAATTTCAACTCTCCCCCTTATGAGAATATCTTAATGAAAGACAATACAATAGTGGACAATCATGACAATCAAATTTTGTCTTCTCCCAATATCTCTCCTAGTTGTGAAGAAGATATTTTTGTGTTAGAAGATCAAACCAATAAGAGTTATGAGAGTACTATTTGTCTCTCTCCCCTTAGGGAAAATATTGTTAAACAAGAGGATGCCATCATTGATAAACAAGATAATCCAAGCATTGATAACTCCCTTACTTGTGATGAAGTTATTTTAGAAGAACCAACCTTTGAATGTCATGAACATCTAGTTTGTTGCTCTCCTAAAGACTCTCCTACTAGGGAAGATATCATGGTGCAAGAAAATGAGAACATTGACACATACCAAGTTCAAACAATAGTAATGTGGCTTCCTTAGATGAAGAAGATGAAGTGACATTAGATGACACAAATTGTATCTCCTTTAATTTGTGAGCCTCCTAAGTCACCTCCCATCATCGAACCACATAGAAATAAACTAAGATATCTCTTGAAATATTTAATGCAAATTGATAGTAACAATGTTTTGTAGTGACTAAGTTATAATACCGTTGCTCAAACATGTAGGAAACTGCAAACTACTCTTGCTTCATTAACATTGCCTCCACCCACTTTTCCTAGTGCTCCTCATTTGTCTTCAAATAATTTAGTTGAATACCTTAAAAATACTCCCACTAACATATCCTTATGGGATCTTGTTCAAACATCACCTAAATACAATTGGGTGCTATGAGAAATGATACAAATAAAGAAGGAGGAGATCTAATCTTCTGTGAAATTGAATGTACCATCCTCCTTTGATTGTATGCAAGCCACACAGTCAGAAATCACATTCCCTAAAAATGAACTACCCTCGCTTGACATACAAAATAAACATGATCCCTTAATGATAAAGTTGATCATTAATGAAATTGCAGTTAGGAACACTCTCATAGACAATGGAGCAGGTCTTAATGTTTGTAGCATTAACAGGTCCTAGATAAAATCGGTGTGGAAAAGAGGCTTATTAAACTTAATGATAATATTTGTGGCTTTGAAAATGTTAATAGGAAACCATTAGGAATGATCACATTACCTATTGAGGTCGGACCTGTAGTGTTGCCTACCCCTATCCATATAATTCCAAGACCTTTTTTATGCAATCTTCTCCTAGGGAGACCATGGATTCATGCTATGAAAGGAGTCCCGTCTACTCTTCACCATGAGATGAAATTCAAATACAAAAAATAGATATACACGGTTGAAGTAGATGAATGAAGCTATAAATCAAAAGTTCAACATGATCATAACACTTCCAACTCCCCTAACACTTTCATTGAAAAATCAAATGTAAAACCTATACAAGTTAATGTTAATCCTAATTGTCTTTCACCTACAACAAAAATATTTAGTGATAATTTTGTTTCATTAGATTTTATGCCTTGTTTCAATGAATATTCCAAAATATCACCCTCAAATTCCAAAGAATCATATACAAACAATTCATTTTTAGACACAAGTTCTAGTGACAATTGGGGTTGATTAGATTTTACACCCTCGTTTATGGGAGAGTATAAAATCTCATAATCTAAACCAAATCAACCTTGTGTTTCATTTGCTCAACTTGGTTCTACATCAACAACATTACCCAATGGTGGTGATGTGGCCTATTTAAATCCCATCCTTCACGAGAGAATGATGCATAACTTTAAGAACACTAAAAATGATTTGTGTTCTCATGAAAAATTCAATCCTTCTCAGAAGCATAAAACCTCCTCATCTGAGTTGGAAGATCGTTATGGTATTGAATACAAACTCCCTCCTAAACATGGATACAATGAAAACATGAAGCAAAATGATAGAGATCAAGTGAAGTCTATACCATACTCTTTTAAGAAAGATCTAGACTTACCACCTTTATATCCATTCTCATCTAAGGCCTTATCATCTAGTGTGTGTATGACATCTTGTGCTAAGAAATAAATATCCCCTACTATTGATCAAGAGAGTATCTTGTCGAGAATCCTCCAAGATTGTTTGATATCTCTCCCTCCAAGAACATGAAATAAATTTTACTATAAGAGTTCATTTTGTGCATATTATAGAGTTTGTGGTCATTAGACTAATGAATGTAAGGCTTTGAGTAATAAAATTCAAAATATTAAGGATTGTGGTTCTCTTCCTTGTGTTGAAGAACCTATGTTGGAATGTGGCGACTGATCATGCAAATACTGTACACTTGTAATCTATCCTCGTTGGGGTTCGAGGCTGAGCTAGGCCTTGAGTGGGGTTCAGGGGTTGTAGTCCCCAATAGTGGGGGTTCGGGGGTGATAGCCTGAAATAGCAGGGGTTTGGGGGCACAAACCTCTTTTTTTTTTGTTAACACTTCAAGGTTTTTTCTCATTAACACATCAAGGTTTTCCCATTGACACGTCAAATGAAGAAATGACTTTGTAAAAACCTAATTCTGGAAGCTTCCAAAAAGTTTGTTATAAGCAACTTGGATGTAAGTTGCGGTGTGTGTAATTCGCGAGATTATAATATATTTTGCACTAGATAATAAAATCATTGGGTGGATGAGTTTATATGGATGTATCCCATATTGGGTGAACCACATTAGATTTTTGTGTTGATCTTTTTGTGTTATTCTTCATTATTATTTCTAGGTTATTTAATCTGCATATAATTGTTAATTTTTATTGCTCCAATCTACTTGAACCCTAACAACCTAATTCCTCTAATCACTATTGATTTTCATGTTTCTAATAAATCACCTTGGCTCATCCTTGTCTTGCACTAAGTAGGGGAAAGGGGTTGGGTATCCTTCTCCTTGTATGGCAGTTGTCGTTGTCTCTTTTGGCTAGTTGACTGCCTTCCATGTATATATAAGAGAAAACTTGGCATGTGGACGACATGCCTTAATTTGGCTCGTATGTGGCGTATTGTGTTATCTTTAGTATTGTATTTTGGGGGAAACCCATTATTCATGATGTAGCTTCATTTCAGAAACATATTACTTAGCATAGGGCTTTCTGAGTAAGCTCTCATGTCTTAGGGTTGAACATTGGCTACTTTAAAGTAATTTCTCACAACAATGGTGTTAGCAATCACTTTAAAGTGGGGGCATCCATCGATAATATCTTTCAACATTTTTCATGTTTCATGGTATGATTTTATTTTTTCTTGTGATTTTTCCTTTTCTTGGTGGTGTCATTGGGTTTGATTTCCTCCAAGAGTGTGATATTTCTTAGCATATGACTTTCCTCTTAGCGGTGATGTGACAAACTGCATTCCCTAAGTTGCAAACCTTTTACTCTTGACTTGTCCTCTCTTGGAGACATTAGGAACGATGTTCCCTAAGAAGAACTTACACAAACTAAGCAAAATCCCTTTGAATAAAAACACTTCTACTAGAATTATTGTTCATAAGTGCTTAGCATAACGTAGCTTGTTAAGCCTTATGAAACTTGAAATCCTAAATTCAAGGCCACCAAGCATAATGCACCTTGCTTGCTAGTGGAGCCTTACCTTGTTCATATTTGTTTAGCATAACACAACTTGTTAAGCCCTATGAAGCTCAAACTCTAAATTCAAGGCCACCTAACATAACACACTTTGCTTTCCTATGGAGCCTTGCCTAGCATTGTGGCGCCTTATTGAAGTTGTTAGGAGGATAAATTTGATATGGTATGGGAGCCTAATATGATTCTCTCGTTTGCCACCCTTTTGGGATACTCACCTTGTGGACAACTTGAGGTTCCACTACCTTGGAATGAGCACGACTAAAACAAAAACTGAGGGCTTAGATGTGTTCCACATCGAATTGGACCATCTAGGTTTGATCTTCCTAGTCTTTTATGTTGTATGATTGTGTATCTTTGTCATTGTTGCATACATAAGTGTCTTGAATGTCTAATTTAGTGTGATTTTGACATGGGGTCATCCTCTCACTAAAGTGGGGGAATAATGTAGTGTAGGAAAAATTATCCCTTTTCACACTTAATTTGGGAATAATTAATAATAAAACGAGCCTAATGTTGCCTTAATTTAGTGTTGTAATATGTTTTTCATATTCACATTAATTTTAGGGCCCTTTAAAATTAAATGGACTTAATTGTTCCTTTCCTTTGGTGTTGTAAGGTGTACCTTTACACTTTCACATTAATCTAGGGATTTATTAATTGATTGAGGTCAATTTTACTTATTTGGCTCCTTTAATTCAAATCCAAGCCTAATTAAATGTAAATTCTGAGGGATAAAACCTAACATTCATAAATGCCATTTCACAACACTTAACTTTGGAAGATGTGTGTCCTAGGTAAGTGACCTAGGACCCATTCACCATAGGGTGAATGGGTCCTCACTTAGTCCTATGACCCCATTTTAACATAATGTTTAACATTTATCGATGTGTGTCCTAGGTAAGTGGCCTAGGACCCATTCGCCCTATGGAGAATGGGTCCTCACTTAGATTTAGGACCCCCCTTTGGAATGTGTTTTTGGTGGTATTTTAATGATTTCAAATCCATAATTCAATGTCGTCTTGTGATATTTGAAGTTTGGGAATTAATCTTAAGATATGTATAAATAAGTGGTCATTTCACTTTGTTTCACCTAGAAATTTTGATTCAAGCATCCTAAGAATTCACAAGAGCATTATTGAGAGCATTATCAAGAGCATTCAAGGGCATATTTATAGAAGATTATTGCAGTAATCAAGATCCCTTTCATCATGTCAAATATTTCTTGCACCATGCATGTTGTTTGAGCTAATATGGTGATGTAGAGTTCAAGATCTATTCAAGTGTTCAAGTGAATTATCTCTAATTAAGATCTACATTCATTGAGGCCACTTCATGCTATTTTGCAGATTTATAATCAAAGGTTCAAATAAGGTTTGGTTTTAGGTGGAAGATCTCTTGGAATGTAAAAATTACAAAGTTGTCAAAGTTTTCACCATTCTTACAAAATCTCAGAAATTGAACTATAGGATTTATTTCTAGCTATCTAACAGTGAAAATCGAGAACCTGGTAGTGCAAACATAGGAGAACAAAACCCAAAAATAGATTTTTTGGAACCCTAGCTAGGACCCATTCGCCATAGGGCGAATGAGTCCTTAGTAAACCTTGAAAAAGAACTTTTTGTGAGAGGTACGCAAGATTTATCCCTTCCAGAATCTCCCTAAAGTCTATAGGTTCCATCAGTTTTATGTTCAAGCTTCTAAATGCACTTTATAGATCACAATTTGGAATTTATTTTCTATTTTAAATCTTTCTCCCCAAAGTGCTATTTAACCTAG
Organism: Sequoia sempervirens; assembly: GCA_007258455.2. Classification (NCBI taxonomy): domain Eukaryota; kingdom Viridiplantae; phylum Streptophyta; class Pinopsida; order Cupressales; family Cupressaceae; genus Sequoia; species Sequoia sempervirens. The sequence continues at coordinate 855,990,374 of VDFB02281492.1, read as the reverse complement.
ATCCCCATCCTTGTATAAAAGGGAAATTCGTAGATTCACATCTTCGGTTGACTCACCTAAGGATTGTAAGTCAATTCTTGGTGTGGATCTCATTTCCTAATGAAATTAGAGAAGGACCCCTTTTTCCCTCTTTGGATCCACTTTTCCATTTTGGGAAACTCCCCTATCCTATTTTTCTATGTTTCACCATCACAGCTGTTGCCGGCAGAGAGAGTGACTCCTAGATAGGAACAAGAGGAGGAGATGCAGGAGAAGATACAACAATAGGTAGAGAAGAAGACTCAAGTGCTTCAGTGGAAGGTCTCTTCCCATTTACTACCCTAGGGGAAGGAGTAGTAGGAGGTCATAGAGGCTGAGACACAGATGCGACTCCACGAGGACCCTTCCCCTTGCCATACACAATAGGTTGAGGCATCGTGGGAAGTACATGAAGGTCGAACACCTGAATCTTGGCCTTCCACCAAGTAGGACCATCAGACTCCCCAAGGGATGCATAAGGGAAAAAGTTGAAGGCATCATAACAGGGTGAGAGGTAGAGGTAGGTGGAACTGCAGAGGAAGAAGAGGAAGGTTCCTGAGTGGAATTCTCCTCCTTTTTTCAAGTAATAGAGGCAGCCTAATGTTTCACTATCATGGAAGGCTTAATTGAAACAATATAGGGAGGAGGATAGGTCACTTTCGATGCTATTCCCCCATACTTGTATTTTACATAATTGCAATATAAGAGGTCCATCCTGGGAGGGAGTAGACCAATAGGGGTAGGCCAAAAGTGATCAAGTGAGTAGCCTCCACGCATCACCATCAGTTTGTAACTAGTTTCGTGGACTACATGCACAAAAACCTCATGAGAGAACTTTAAGCATTTATGGATCACCAAGGGGACTACGTTCATGGAAACTAGCCAAGGAATTCCTAGCTTAACTATGAACAAGTTAGACCCCAAGATAATATAAAAGAGGAAATTTATAGTCCTTGGCCCAACTAGGATTGATAGGGTGATAGAATCAATGGGAGGAATAGAAATCCCGTCATACATATGTATAGTGATTTTAGACTCATCATACCCATCCTTATGTAAGAAGTTTATTAACATGATATCCTCTGTGATAACATTAACATGACATGTAGGGTCAACAAGAACACAAACCATAGTATTCCTGTTGATACGAGCGAGAATGCATAAAGGAGAGGGTTCTCTATTAGCATTCATTAGAAAATCTTGTGAGGTAAAGTTTATAGCAAGAGACCCACTCATAGGCTGCACAAACGGGATGTGAAGATGCATGAAAGAAGCCATCTCTTACGTACAATAGAAAGGAATTTCTTAGAAGCCCCCAAGGGTTTAACAATTAGATAGTGACCTATTCTAGGTTTCTCTTCACAATGTTTAGGGACTCTTCTTAGCTATGCCACTAGGGGTCATAGGTTTGGCTGCAAGGCTAGGTGCCTCACAATGCACACACCTAGAACATAAGAGAAGAATCCTTCAACACTATGAAATGGAACTAGATTAGTTCACATCAGGTTCACCAAAATGTAGAGGAGGGGGACCAGCTGCTCAAGACCCTAGGTCATGGGAGGGCCTCAAACATATTGCATGCACGATATCCTAGCACAAGTACCCAAACATATGTTCTATAAAACACATAGGAATCTAGAACTATTTGTAGCACACTGTCATTTAAGAATAGAACTTTGCAGACAACCAAATCACCTGATACAACAAGGTAGAATTCATTGAAAAACTCTGAACATGTCCAAAAAACTGTGGAAAAACATCATTTCCTAAGGAATACAGAGCATTCCAACAAGCCTTCATCATTTCTTTATTCTACTAGAGCACATAATAGAACTCTGTCACTTACAATTTTTACTTTAGGTGTAAAGACTTGATCACTTGGATATAACACCTTCACCACATGATCAACATATCTTCAGAACTGTAAGACTAATTCTTTCTCTATAGAGGGATGCAGACCAATGTAACATGACTCTACATTTGTGGACATTTACTTGCATTAGAACCTTCAAAAAAATGTTTACTATTGCACACCAATAGATCTAAGCCAATTCTTCCTTCATTATAAAGTCTTTAGCATCTTACTCTTTTTAGGGGGATGAAAGTTTTTGTAAATGAAATCTCCCCCTGAGATAATGCTTTATCTTAGTTTTCCTTATAGTCTTGTTTAGAATGCACAAGTGTAGAATCATCCTTCTTTTCATTACCTTTATTTTCCTGATTAAGTGTTCCATCCTTTTTCTAATTTTGAATTGGTGGCTTTACAAAACCACTTTTGCAATAGTTTTCCTTATGTCCCAACTTATTTCATTTGTAGCACATAATATTGTGTTCTAGAAAAAAATTATTTCTCTTTACCTTAGATCTTAAATCAACAACTTTATGACCAAAGTTGTTGCAAGCACAACAATATCTATGAAATGAAATAGTATTTTTCCTTTGAGGCACAAATGATCTTCTACCCATGTTATCATTCCTTCTTTTTCTAGATCTACAATCAACAACCTTATACCCAAATTTATTGTAATAAAAACAAAAAACCTAGAAAAGATTGATTGAACCTAGTAGGAGCATGTTGTCTTGCAGGTGAAGGAATTCTAGATGCTTTTTATTTTTGGATAGGAATGAATCCACCTTCTCTCTTGTCATCTTGATCTATCTTTGCATCTTTGAAGGAATTCTTCTTAGAATATTTAATGCAGGCTTTCTCCTCCTTTATATTAGGATTTCCATTTGATTTGGAGTTACTAGAACCAAACTCTTCTCCTTTGTCAATTTGTTCTTTTGCTCTTTCCAGTTCATTTTTTAGAGTGACAATATCCTCCTTAAGTTTAAAGCATTCAATTTTTTTGTCACTAATCTTCACTATTATTTTTTTCTTCAACCTTAATTTTCAAATTAGAGATCACATATTCTGCTATTTTTAGTTTGATTCCACAATCTTTACCTTCTTCTACTTGAGCTTTTAGTTTTTGTTTCTTTCTTTGATTTTTCAATAAAGCTCTCATATTTTTGATTTAGTACTCTTGCTTCATTTAGGTCTTCCAAAGAAAACCAAATTTTTCCTTCAAAACCAATTTCTCAATCATTTAAATTGAAGTTTTGACCCTCAAGTTCCATTGACTAGATCATTTTTAGAAGAAAACATATCTCATCACTCAAGGAGCCAAAATCTTTACAATTTTCAACATCACACTTTTTGTCACTAAAATCCATAAAAAGGATTTCATCATTTGAATCATTCTCCTCATCTTCTAAGGAACACCTGCTCTCCTTAGAATAGAGAACTCTTTTGACCTTATCTCTTTTGTGATCATCATCTAATTCTTTGTAAGGACATTTACATGCAAAATGACCAATCCTTCCACAATTGAAACACTTGAAAGGCAACTTACCTTTGTATTTGGTTGTGCCTTTCTTTAGTCTTCTTACAAAGTTTTCTTCAACTTCATCAAAGTCATCATTTTGATCAACAACTTCATCTTCTATCTGTTTATTGGCTTTGAATGCAACTTCCTTATTTGGAACATCTTTTTCAAATGCTCTCATTTCAAATGTAGTTAAAGAACCAAAAATTTCATCTACTGAATACTGATCTAAATTCTTAGACTCTTCAATAGTAGATGCTTTATGACTATACGATTTAGGGAGAGATCTCAAAACCTTCTCCATAATCTCATCATCTTTGACTACACCAAGACTAGTGATGCTAGTAACAACTTCACGTACCCAAAGCATATAACTTGCAATATCTTCATCTTCAATCATCCTTAGAGTCTCAAATCTACTTTTAAAGATCTACATCTTGGATTGCTTTACTTTAGTATCTCCTTCATAGATGCTACTAGGTTTTCCCCAAACATCCTTATTAGAACTACAATTTATCACCTTCAAAATATATGAATCAACCAATCCAAACAAGATAGAATTTTTAGCCTTGGAATTCTTCTCATATAACTTGATTTCAGCTAGATCAGTTGCAGGAGAAGAATGAGCAACATAACCATCTTTGGTTGATTGCCATACAACAAACCCTTGAGAGTCTAGATGAACTTCCATTCTTAATTTCCAGAAAGTATATTTAGTCCCATCAAACCTAGAACCCTTGTAAGCTCCATCATGTGCCATCCCGAACCTTTATCTCAAGTGGTTAAGCTTCTTTAGAGGAATGTGGATTTGATACCAATTATTGAACACCAAGGATACTGAGAGGGGGGGTGAATCAATATCTTCAAAAAGTTAAAACCCTCTAGAACTTTAACTCTTCAACACAATACTTATTAACCAAATATAAACCATTAAACATATTAGTAACAAATAGAGATATTGTAGTTTAAACCTTCAAAAATTTCAATAATCTTCAACAATAAAAGATATAGTAATTCTATTCTTAATCAGATTAGCAACAATGAAAAAGAAACAAGAAACACACATACATAAGATGACACCATATTTACATGGAAAACACAATGAGGGAAAAACCACTATGAGAGTTAACTCAATATAAATGCTCACTACCAAAAATGACTTGCAAACTAAGGCGCACTACCTTAGAGAAAGATAAAAAGACTTGTAAAACTAAAGAAAATAAAAATCTAGGGGAAAGATAAAAGGACCTAATGAGATTCATTATTGCAGAGTAGGATACAAAAGATTATAAAAAATTAGAATATTTGTCAACAATTCACTCTACTGACTGAGGCATTAAAGTACATATAATCTTTCTTCTTCACACTTTAGCACTAACTCTGCTAGATATTCAATACATTCCACACTCACACTTCTTGACACTTATTCACCAATCCATTACATTTGCATCTGAAAATATCTTGCATTTGTATCCTCCACAACTCTTCACAACTTCAATTAGGTTAGCTAGGAAAGAATACAAACAATTATTTCACCAAGTCATCCACAACAACTTACTGCAGTCCTATCCCAAGGATAGAGAGGACAAAGAACAATCTTATTACATCTTCCAATGTGATTTGAAATAATTCACACGTTGGTGCACATCAACCCAATTCAACAATAGGGAAACGTGTAGATGAAACATGAAGCACATAACCAGTTGGCTCAAAGGCATACTTCCAATTGAACTAACTTAATGCAATCCCCCAAAAAAAGGTCACGACCCAAATTCATCTTAACACAATTTCATATGTTGGCGCAAACCCTCAAACACAAAGCACAAGCAAGATGACAAGCCCTGTTAGCTAGATATCCACAAATTACCTAGAAGACCAACTCAAACACAATGCAACTCCAAAAGAGATCAACCACTGTTGTTTGGATCAAAAAGGGATGTTCCTTAAACATCAAACAAAATCTCTAGATACTTATTTTATACTATCATTGCACCAACAACTACCACAACCCAAACAAGAACATGATACTTCTTCCTAGAAACACAAAATGAGATATTACATTAATAGAACAACTTGTAGACCACTTCAACACATGAAATTGGAATTGAGACACTACATAGACACTAAGAGCACATTCACCAAGCCATAGGAGAAAATAAATCAATGTGGAGAAATGGAGAGCATTTTATAGACCAATCTAGACAACCAACAACACTAAAAAACTTTTGTAATTTACAAAAACCTCCTTGACAACATTGGTGACCTGAAAAGATAGGAGTGCAATATCCACAGAGCACAAAAAGTATAATTATAGTGATTACATAATAAAGTGCTACTTTCACTAGTAGCCATATGGATCTCTTCCAATAAATTCCTAATCTAGCCACATTGATTCCTTTTCCACTTTTAATGCACTTTTGTACTAAATATTTATGAAATAAGCAATTAATTTTTTATTTATTTTTACTACTGAGCTATTTGGTAGCACTTGCACCATATTTAAAGAAAACTAAATAACTAGCTTAGTCAACATCACAATAGCCAAATAATTTATTATTTATGGTGCAAAAATAATAATGATCATAGTTAAGTGCATAACCTCTAATAAACTTTCAGTATTCTCTTTTTATTTTCTAGTAAGGGATAGTAAGACAAATTAAAAATTATTACTAATTACTTATAGAAATTAGAATTGGTCCTTTTACATGATGGTTTAGGACCTAATTGGTTCCTATTTAAATAGGTATAACAATGGACTTATAATATATCATACTGAATATTTAAGGAAATTATATGTGAATCTAGCTTGAAATACCATAAATGAGTGACTATCCTAAAATATAGACATTTCCCAAAAATTATGAAAGAGGGCCATAAATTTAACTTTTTTAAAGGATTAAAGTAAACAACTTTACTAGAAGATCATTAATACATTGAGATTTTCATACATAAGTAGTTATAAATTTGCATGCTTCTTCAAGTAGTAAATAGTCATCCTACTAAATAGATATAATCAAAAAGTTATAAAAAATAATTTCTCTTAGTAATGGATGAGCTATCCTTTCTAGGCTTACTTCTCAAATGGTTTCTTAGGGTGAAAACTGCCCACTACAAATATGTGCATTATATTCAAGAATATTAACACAAGTTTATCAATGCATGGTCCTAACAAAATAAGGTGCTTGATTTAAAATTTGAGAGCTCAAAATACATAAGATTTGTCCTTAAGGAAATATAATTATGGTAATATTATATATGATACAAAAATAATTTTTTCAATAAAATAAATCTTCTATCAATTTTCTCTTCAACTAAGCCTAAGGAATCTACTTGTATAAAAATATATTTGTCATTTTCTATAATCCCTTTCAAAAATACTTCAAGAAATTTAAGATATAAAATTTTAAGCCAAAAAAATACTATTAACATCAAATGAGGGGGACATAAATAAGGCAGATATAAAAATATCGAATTGCTCCTAAATATTATATGCTAAGAAGTAGGATATAGTCTCAAATAAAGCATATCACAATCAATATTCTTATTTTGAGAGTTACATAGAGAGGTGTAGCATAAAAAACTGTCACCCTTGACAATTTCGCACTAGGTTTAGCTCCCCCTATGTGCTTGGACCTAATTATGTATTTAATTATCCATTTTATAAATATATTTGGAAAATAAAACAATGAGAATGAAAGTAAGGATTTAATATTTACCTCTAATGCTTAAGGCCCCAAAAAGGATAGATCTAGACTAGGGTGTTGCATGCCCTTGTCCAACCCTTTTTGGCTCTAATTTGGATATGTCGATGTCATTATGTTATTATTTGAATTTCCAATTTCATTTATCGGCTATCAATATTTGATAAATACAAATATTTTCACCATTTTATTCCTAGAAATTTTGGAAAGAGAAACAAAAGCATAATTAAGAAATCAAGAGCAGTCAAGAGCATAACTATCAACATTATTGTAGCATTTATTTTAGTCAAGAATCATGTCAATCATGCATCATGTTTTTATGTAAGTTTGTTCATGTTTTATATTCATTTGTTTTGTGAGTACTAATATTTGCAAGACATCAAATCAAGCAACAATTTCTCCATGAAGATGATGAGTACATGACTTTAGTCCATTAAGGAATGCATATATGAGTGGTGAGTTGTAGTATTAGTCAATTCATTACTTTTTTATTTAGTCTCTTCTCAATCAAGGGTAAGCTTTCTTTATACATCATCATAGCCATTGTGGAGGTAGAAATACCAAAATGGGGTTTGACTTAGACAAGCTCCTATACAACATGCATCCCTTCCCCCTCTTTCATGTGCGTAGGTTTTCAGATTTGAAGTGAATTGGAGGAAGATTGAAGACTAATTTCTCATTCATGCATTCAATCCCTACAAGTTTTCAAGACAAGAAAAGTTGATTTTCTCAATAATAGATGAATATTTGACAGTGACCCTTGGGGAACAAGACTTGCATATCTGGAGCTATAGGCTTATGAAATAAGATCCTAAAAATCAAGAAGCCAGTCTAGGGTGTCCCATGCCCTTGACTAGTCAATTTAGTACTGTAGACAAGTAAAATATACTGATTGACATCGTGCATTCGATCCTGACTTACTAACATCGTTTCTCCCTGAATCATCCCTCGGTCTAACCATTTAATCAAATTCCCCTATCTGATTAAATTCATCAATATTCGTCTCTTAATTAAATAAATCATTTTATCTAATTAAGTCATCTCTCTTGTCAATTAAATCAATCCATCTGATCTAATTATCCCTATTTAATTAAATAATCAATTTATTTGATTAAATCTCTAAAGTCTATCCATTAAATTAAATAAATTAAAACCTTATTTGATTTAATCTAACACCATCCCTTTTAATTAAATAAATCAAAATCCTTATTTAATTATCCTTTTATCATATTCCTCTCTTATTTGATTTAAATAAATCCATAAATCTAAGTCAAATAAGTCACATCATCTAATCTCCTGTTAAATTAATTAACCCTTGATTAATTTAACCTCATCTCATGTCACATCCTCTAGATAATGCAAGTTGCACATGAAAATAGATTTAATTCATTTATTAAATCTCTATTTTCCTCACAAGGCATCTTTTGGAATATTCCCTCAATTTGAATTCAAAAATTCCAAGTCAACATGTACATCCAACAAGGCATTTAAAACCTCTTACATGTCCTTTGCCTTGAGCCATGTGGCATTTATTGAATTTTCCCTTCCCTCTTGCATGTCATTTCAACAAAATTTGGAATTCAAATATTGGCATTTATTGGTACAAACCCCAAATCTTGCACATCCATCATCCATTCATAGCTTGATAAGTGGCATCATATCATTGGATGAATGTTAGTCCCACATTGCTCAAATTTGGGACTTCACCCATCTTGAAATCCTATAAATAAAGAGCTCATATCCTCATTTTATCATCCACAACCCAAGCAAAGTTACCATGCTCAAATATCTCTTGAATTTATCCATTATCATTGAGTCATAGCTAGGTTTTGTAGATTTTTGGCTTGGATTTCTCATCTTTCATCAAAGTGGATCAACATCATCTTCAACATTCGAAGCTTGCATCATAGGAATTGGAAAAGGGCCAATTTTCACATCAAATTGGCACCAATTCCCCCATGGGATCATGAGTTTGCATATTTAAATTAGGATTCAATCTAGTTTTGTCATTTACATTGTGTTCTTCAATATTTTCTTCCTAATTTGAATTTGTAAATGGATTTCATGGGGAATCCTTGTTTAGACTTGCAATATCTAACTTGAGGTGTTTATTCTCTTTTTTTTGCAGGTACCTAGGTTGGGGTTCGCACAAGTACCATTTTTTTATGCCAGGTTCTTTTGTGTTTTCCCTCTGCGTTTCTAGAATTAGTTTTTATCTTTCTATTATACATTTCTCAGAATTTATCTCAGTTTGTTGTATTTTCATAGTTAATCTAGGAACATCATTACATCTTGAATTCAGCCAATTAACAATAAATCAATCCAATCATCACACACAAACACACATAAACATTGGATTAAAACCCTGATCCACCATTTTGGCTCTTCCATTGAGGTTTGTAGCCAATTGGGTATTGAGATCATTTTTAATCCATAAACCTAATTAGGAGAAGTGCGGTTTACAACCTATATCCATTTTCCCAATCAAACATTTTTGGTGAATCCGATTGTTTCTTACACTTTAAATCTAAAGCATATCCTTTTAAAATATGAGAGTAATCTCAGGTTATTTGCATTCATCATTTGTGCATACATAATTGTCATAAAAAGTATTGAAAAAGTGAAAAATTACCTTGTATTTTTCATTCATAAGATAACTAGGGTTTATTTAGTCATTGCAAAGTAGATCTAGTTCATACTTGCATTGATAAATTTGAATTAGCTCATATAAAATCTGAAAACAACATCTGAAGGTGTTTAGAGTGATCATTTATGTATATGCATATAGTGAAAATCTAGAAAAAGTGTATTTTTGTTGTTGTAAAAAGATAAAAAGATTTCAGTTTCCATATTTTTCAATTTAGGATCACTCAATTTTTGTACTTTACAAACAAAAAAATACATTTTGAATTACATTTATTACTTGAGAATTCTGAAAGTTACATGCATAGTTGTATTTCACATAGCAAAATTATAATTTTGGGCATTCCTGAAAGTACTTATTCTTTGACTTGAACAATTATAGATTAGATTACTTAGAAAATGCAATACACTTCTAGATTTTAAATTTTAAAAAAGTAATTCACTAGTCTAGGACATCCCATGCCCCTGACCATGGTGTTTTTGCTCATATTTCAGTGACAGTAGTTTCTCAGGGTCTCCTACCCAAATTTGCTTCTAGTTTCTATTTTTACTATGTTTTAACAATCATTATTTTAATGAATATATTTGTTAATAATACACTTTCATGATGTCTTTGTGCTTTGGTAAAATAATGTCTTCCTTGAAATATTTGGTTGACATTTCATGTCGTGTCTTTGGTAATGATTCTCCCACAAGTTACAAAGCCCATATCTCTTTATCTCACAATGCATATATTCTCAGTAATGATATCTTGAGGCAAGATGAAGTGATCATGGAAGAATTCCTAAACAATACAATACCTACCCTTGAAACCAACATTTTCCTTTATCCTTTGTTGGTATTGCATACCCACCCTTGTCAACAATCAACAAATCCTACCATACCTTCACTTGATATGTTTTCTTCCTCCCACAATGAGAGTGCTTTACAATTTATACCCCACCCATTATGCATGAAAGACCTTGATAATTCCAATCAAGATGAGCCCATTTCCAAAAATGATCCTCCATCCCATGAGAACAAAGTGAGTAATACACCCATTAGTTTAAAAAAGTGCTATAAGATTTTTACTAAACAAGGTTGTGACATAAAGAATAAACATGAAATCCACACTCTCTTGGAAGAAATACCATCTGATGATATAAAAGGAATTGGATATCAAGCTCCTTCACCTCTACAAATGATATTTGTTCCAACCTCAACTCCATCACCACCAATTAATCAAAGTGGAGATATCCTTCTTCTTACTTTGTACCCTTTTTTGAGATAGAACATATCTTGTGCACACTTTTATAATGAAAAATAATCACTTCACCACCTATGCATGCACCAAAAGATAAAAAGCAAATATCCAAAAATTTATCCTTTTGTGCATATCATAAGACACTTGGTCATTCTATGGATGAATTTTGTGCTTTAAATAAAAAAATTACAAAGGTTAATTCAATTATATGACATTGATGTGGACCCATAAAAAATAATAAATTATTACTATGGTTTTGCTCCTTGTTATGTGGCATTTACAGTTTCATATGATGCTTATTATCATGTATGGGGGTAAGAAAATATTTTTGGTGCAACCATACTTCATCAATAAGGAGCAACATGGTACTACCTTCATCCTCACTTGGGGGGAAAGGATGGTTGATCTTGTTGTTGCAAGTATGAAGGTGTTGTCATTGATGTCAATAGGAAGTCTACTAACTCGTGTTGTCATTAATTTCAACTTTGTGTTGAGAAAGTTATTACATGTTGAAGTTGTTGATGATATTGAGAAAATTGTGAAAATGAGGTAAACAGGTCATTGTAGGTTGTGCATGTGTAGTTGAGATATTGAGGAAGTGTTGTGAGTACATGGAGCTATCTTTTTGTTGCAGTATTTGAAGATGAGTTGGAATGAAGTAATGAGATGAGATGATGTCTATGATACTTGGTTTCCAAGTGCCTTTGAGAAAATTTGATGAACGTAGTAAAATGTGTTGTGCAAGTGTTCATAGTGTGCTCCGGTATTGTGTTCCATGTTTCTTCTATATTGATCCTATGCCTATGTAGATCTGATATGTTTTTCATGGTTTTCAAAGGTTGGTATATTCAAAATTTGGGTTTCTAGATCATTGTACAAAGTGAGATATTTTCACCAGTGTGTGAACCAATTTTTTCAATGATGTTTTATGTGGCTTGGGAGAAATGTATTTGCTCCACATTTCTCTGTTGTTTGGCTTCATCTTGTGTGGATTTGGGAATTTTATTATAATGTTTGTATCTTTTAGAATTCAAGGTTTCACTTGATTTGGTGTTGCACAAAGTGAGTTTCGTGAGTTTCATTTTTTAGTATGCGAATAAGGTTTACCAATTATTCTAAGTTGAAGTATTTGATCGTGTTCAAGTGTATTCTATTGTTCAAAAGTTTTAGATTGATTTAAGCATGTACTTAATGATTAAGGTGTTTAGCATGGGTATTAGCTGACCTTGTGTTAACACTACATGCAAAATCTTGAAGAAGAGTGTTGAAGTTTGCTGGGATCTATTTGGGTCCTAATTAATGATGTATGTAGGTCACCTTCATTCTTATCCATTGTGGGAATGTTTTGGTGCAAACCTATTTTGAATTTGTATGTATAACAACTAGTAACCAATATTGGAGAAGGTTTTTGAGATTGAGGTTCATATAAATAAGTATGGTGTTGTTGTGAGTTGTGAGATAAGGAGAAATGAAAGAAGTATGAAGCAAGATAGATGTGAGATCAATGCAAGTGTTGTGTGTGATGCGAATTTGAGCATACTAGTGAAAAATTCAATGTTAGGTTCCTGAAGGAAGTGAGCTAAAGGCATTCGAAATCATTCAATCAAGGATGTGAGATTGTTGGAGCATTGTGTTGGATTCCTTGTTGCATTGATAAAATGTTCTCTATGTAACATTCTTCTTCTATCTTTTTGCATTTCTTTCTATGGTAGTGAGCTTTGGCTGTGAGCCTTTTTAGACAGTGTTTCCTATTCTAGCATGAGCCCTTGTACCGGTTTTGCAATTACTTATATTGTGAGCTAATCCTCACCATGGTTTTTCCCTCATTGGGTTTTCCACATAAATCTGGTGTTCTCTTGTGTATGGTGTTGCTATTTTAGTTTTTGTTATCTGCATTTCATATTTAATCACATTAACAAAATAAGGGTTTAATGAATGCATGTGGATCCAATTAATATTGAGGGTTTTGAAGGTTTAATTTACTACAACTGATTCACCCCCTCTTAGTTGTCTTGTTCATTCAACAATTGGTATCAGAGCAAGGTTCCTTGAAGAAGGCTTAACAACTTGAGGTAGATCTAGGATGGAAAACAAGGTTACTTTGGAATGTCCTAAATTCAATGGAACAGATTATACATTTTGGAAGACAAAGATGGAAGGATATTTGTCAGCTTAGGGATTATCAGATTACATATACTCCACCTGTGAATGGTCCAAGTATAAGTGCAAAAATCAAGGCACATGAGATTTATGCTAAGGAAAGATTTATTATCGTGAATAGTCTTTTCAAATATTGAATTATTAAAATTTATGAGTTTGAAAACTGCTAAAGAGGTTTGGGATAAGTTAGAAAGAATTTATGAAGGAAATGGAAAATTTAAACAAGCAAAGTTGTAGAATTTGAAGTCACAATTTGAGACCCTACACATGTTTGAAGATGAAACAATGAAAATCTACATGTAGGGAGTTGATGAGCTGGTGTGCACAATGAGAGGTCTTGGTGCACAAGTCAAAGAATCTAAAGTGGTAAAGAAGGTTCTCAGATCTCTTCTTGATGCTTATAGTGAAAAGGTATCTGCTATTGAGGAAATTGCAAATCTTGATACTTATTCTAGAGATTAGATGATTGGTACACTAACTTCTTTTGAAATGAGAAAAAAAAGGGCTTGAAAAAGGGTATAACTGTAGAGACTTCTTTCAAGTCCATAGTATCAGAAAAGGTTGAATATTTAGATAAGGAAGATCTTGATGATGTGGAAGCTAACTTTGTAAGAAGAATGAAGAAGGGCACTAGTAAGTACAAAGGTAAACTACCTTTCAAATGTTTTAGCTAGGGTGATATAGGTCATTATGCTTCTAGATGTCCGAAGAGAGCTATAAACAATAAGAACAAAGAAAATAAAGGAAAAATGATTAAGAAAGCTTACTATGTGATAGAAGATGCTGGAATTTATGATGATGAATTTGATTATGGAGACTTTGATGACAATGAATGCTTGTTCTTGGATATTAAAGAAAAATTTGGCTCTACTAACTCTGAAATTTGTGTGAAGGAATGTGATCTGGAGAAGAAGGAGAAAGTTGAAGGTACTTTGGTATCTTCCTTTCATGTTAAAGAAGATAAGAATTATTGGTTTGTTGATAGTGGCTGCTCTAATCACATGACCAGAGACAAGAGTAAGTTTGTTAAACTTAAAAAATATGATGGAGGACTAGTTAAATTTGAAGATGATTCAAGAGATAAGATTTGTGGAATAGGTTCAATCATCTTTGATGGCAATCATAACTCTGATAATGTTTACTATGTTAAGGGTTTAAGGCATAACATTTTGAGTGTTGGAAAAATGTGTAGCAAGGTATACAATCTTGTGGTGAAGGATGAAACATGTGAGGTCAGAAAAGGGTCTGAAACTTTGATTGCTACTGGAAAGAGAATAGGTGGAAATATTTATCAACTTAAGGGTGTTGATGGACATTGCTTTATGTCTCTGATTAGTGATAGTTGGTTATGGTACCAAAGGAAGTGTCACATGAATTTTGAATATTTTGCAAGAATTAGTTCATTTCATGCAGTGAGACCTACCAAGAATCACAAAGCCTATCAATGTTGGTTGTCATAGTTGTCAATTTGGAAAACAAACAAGGAGTTGCTTCAAGGGAAAGGAACAATCTGCTATCGGACTATTGGAATTAGTACATATAGATCTTTGTGGTCTTACAAGAGTGAGAAGTCTTCAAGGTGACAAGTACTTTATGCTTTTAATTGATGATTATTCTAGAATGACATGGGTTACCTTTCTTAGAGAAAAATCTGATGCATTAGATACATTCAAGGCATTTAAAGCTATGGTTGAGAATGAAATGGATTCGAAAATAAAATTTTTGAGGCATGACAGAGTTGGTGAATTCATCTCCAATGAGTTTAACATATTTTGTGAAGTGCATGGAATAAAGTGGCATATGTCTGCCCCTAGAACTCAACAGAATGGAGTTGTTGAAAGGAAAAACCGAACGGTTCAAGAGGCCACTAGAACTATGATGAAAGAGGAAAATATACCACAAGTCTACTGGAGAGGAGCTATTCATACTACTGTTTACATACTTAATAGAGTTCAAGCTAAAGCCAACAACACAAAGACTCCCTATGAGTTATGGTATCGAAGGATTCCTACTGTGAAGTACTTTAGAGTATTTAGAAGCAAATGCTATATCAAAAGAGAAGAAGAAATTTTAGGAAAGTTTGATGCAAGGTATAATGAAGGTATCTTCCTTGGATATTCTATTAAAAGAAAAGATTACATATGTACAACAAAAGGATAAGAAATATTGTTGAAAGTGCAAATGTTAAGGTTGATGAAAACTTGCAGAATTCAATTGTAGTGGATGGATATGTGTTAGATGAACCTAATTGCAGAATAGAAGAAGAAAAAAGATGATGAAGAAGAAGTGCAAAATAAAGAGGAAGAAGGTCCGAAGAAGACCACTAATACCCCTAATTATGTGCAAAAGAATCATTCTAAAGATCAAATCATTGGAGACAAAAGGAAAAGTGTATTGAAAAGAAGCAAAGCTGCTAAAGTTGAAGTAAATCTATGTTTACTTTCTAAAGTTGAACCTAAAATAGTGAGTGAAGCATGCAAGGATGAACATTGGATGAAGGAAATGGAAGAAGAACTTATGCAGATAGAAAATAATCATACTTGGGAATTGGTTCCTAGACTGGAAAACAAGAATATAATTATTCATAAATAAGTTGAAAGAGAATGGAGAAGTAGTAAGAAACAAGGAAAGGATTGTGTGTAAGGATTACTCACAAGTGGAAGGAATATAATTCGAGGATAATTTTTCTCTTGTGGCTAGTATGGAAGCTATAAAAATATTTTTGGCATTTGCAACACATAAGGACTTTAAATTTTATCAAATGGATGTGAAGTCTGCTTTTCTGAATGGTGAATTAGAAGAGGAATTTTACATGGAACAACTAAAAGGATTTCAGTTGTTAGATCGACCGACTATGGTATGTAAGTTGAAGAAGGCACTATATGGGTTGAAGTAAGCTCCCAGAGCTTGGTATGAAATATTGGATAGATATTTGTTACAACAAGGATTCAACAAAGGCACCATAGATAGTAATCTTTACTTCAAAATTGAGGAAGAAAAAATCTTGATAGTAGTTGTAATATATGTGGATGATATTATCTTTGGAGAAAATGAAGCTATGTGTAAGAAATTGTTGAAGAGATGTAGAAAGAATTTGAAATGTCAATGTTTGGGGAGATGAATTTCTTTCTTGGGCTACAAATCAATCAAACAGATAAAGGGATTTTCATTTCACAGTCTAAGTATGTCAAACAGATGTTGAAGAAGTTTGGAATGGATGAATCCAAACCAGTATGCACTCCTATGGTGACTAGTTGTAAATTGAGAAAAGATGATGACTCACCTAAGGCTGATTAGAGCAAGATCTATGATTGGTAGACTACTATATCTAACTGCACTACTACACTGGATATCATGCATGTAGTTTTTCTTGTGGCTAGATTTCAAGAAGATCCTAAAGAAACACATGTTGCAATAGTAAAAAGGATATTCAGATATCTAAAAGGCGCTCTGGATTATGGTTTGTGGTATCCTAAAAACACCAATTTCACACTAAGTGCTTATATAGATGTAGATTGGGCTGGTTGTGTTGATAACATGAAAAGTACTAGTGGTGGTGCATTCTTTCTTGGATGTATATTAGTATCATGGTTGAGCAAGAAGTAGGATTCAGTTTCCCTCTCTACTATAGAGGTTGAGTATATTGCAACAACATCATGTTGCACACAAGTTTTGTGGATGAGCCGGACATTGAAGGATATTAGAGTTGTATATGATGAGCCTATTTCTATCTTTTGTGACAATACAAGTGAAATTAACATTTCAAAGGATCCAGTGATGCACTCAAGGAAAAAGCATAGATCTATTAGGTATCACTTTTTGAGAGAAAAGGTTATGGAGAATGAAGTAAGGCTTGAGTATGTTCCTATAAAGGATAAGATTGCTGATATATTTACTAAGGCTCTTCTTAAGGATAATTTTGAGTATCTTCAAGAGAAGTTGGGGATTATTACCCCTCCTTATTTGAACTAGATGCATATAGATATGCATCAATCTAGTGGATCTATGGATCTATCTCTTTTCTAGGCTGATGTTGGTGACTACCTCTCAGGGGGAGTAGGTAGTGGCATGTGTTGTAATTAAGTTGCTAATTTGATTGGGTGTACTCCTAAGGGGGAGTATTCAAAGAAGGTCTTTTGGTTTTGTGTCAAATGGGGAGAATAAAGAAAAAAAAATCCTTTTCCATTGATGTCAAAGAGGGAGAAAGTATCATATGAATTTTTTTTATCTACTCAGGGGGAGAAAAGAAAGGAAATCATAAGAAAGTGTGTTCAGAGTTGTTATGTTTCCTTTGATATTTTTTCACCATCTGTGTTGCCATCAATGATAAAAGGGGAGATTGTTGCAAGTATGAAGGTGTTTTCATTGAGGTCAATAGGAAGTCTATTGACTGGTGTTGTCATTTATTTCAACTTTGTGTTGAGGAAGTTGTTGCATGATGAAGCTGTCGAGGATATTGAGAAAATTGTGAAAAAGAGGTAAATAAGTTTTTGTAGGTTGTGCATGTGTAGTTGAGATATTGAAGAAGTGTTGTGAGTACATGGAGACATATTATTATTGTAGTATCTAAAGATGAGTTGGAATGAAGTAATGATATGAGATGATGTATCTGGTACTTGGTTTCCAAGTGCCTTTTAGAAAATTTGATGAATAGAGTAAAATGTGTTATGCAAGTGTTCATAGTGTGATCCAGTAGTGTGCTCCACATTTCTTTTGTATTGATCCTATGAATGTGCAGATTTGATATGTTGTTCATGGTTGTCAGATGTTGCTATATTCAAAATTTGGGTTTCTAGATCATTGTACAAAGTGATATATTTTCACTAGTATGTGAACCAGTTTTTCAGTGATGTTTTTTGTGGCATAGGAGAAATGTATTTTCTCTGCATATCTCTGGTGTTTGGCTTCAGGTTGCACAGATTTGGGAAGTTGCTTATAATGTTTATATCTTTCATAATTCAAGGTTTCACTTGATTTAGTGTTGTATAGAGTGAGTTTCGTTAGTTTCATTTGTCAGTATGCAAATAAGGTTTACCAGTTGTTCTAAGTTGAAGTATTTGATTAGTGCAAGCTTGGATGAAGTGTTTGATGAATATAAAGTAGTTTATGGATTATTCTAGATCATGTTCAAGTGTATTCTATTGTCTAGAAGTTTCAGATTGGTTTAAGGAAGCATGCACTTAATGATTAAGGTGTTTAGCATGGGTATTGGTTGATCTTGTGTTAACACTACATGAGAAAGCTTGAAGAAACATGTTGAAGTGTGTTGGGATCTATTTGGGTCCTAATTAAGGATTTATGTAGGTATCCTTCATTCCTATCCACCATGGGAATTTTTTTGTGCCAACCTATTTTGAATTTGTATGTATAATGACTAGTTGTCGACATTGGAGTAGGTTTTTGAGGTTGAGGTTGATATAAATAAGTATAGTGTTGTTGTGAGTTGTGGGATAAGGAGAAATGAAAGAAGTGTGAAGTAAGATAGATTCAAGATCAATACGAGTGTTGTGTGTGATGAAAATTTGAGAAGATTAGTGCAAAATTCAATGTTAGGGTTCTTGAAGGGAGTGAGCTAAAGGCATCCAAAATCATTCAAGCAAGGCTGTGAGATTGCTGGAGCATTGTGGTGGATTCCTTGTTGCATTGAGAAAGTGTTCTCTATGTAAAATTATTCTTCTATCTTCTTGTATTTCTTTTTGTGTTAGTAAGCCTTGGTTGTGAGCCTTTTTGGATAGTGTGTCCTATTCTGGCATGAGCCCTTGTACCAGTTTTTCAATTACTTATATTGTGTGCTAATACTCACTTTGGTTTTTCCCTTATTGGGTTTTCCACATAAATATAATGTTCTCTTGTGTATGGTGTTGCTATTTCAGTTTATGTTATTTGTATTTCATACTTAATCAAATTAACAAAATAAGGGTTTAATGAATGCATGTGGATCTAATTAGTGTTGAGGGTTTCAAATGTTTAATTTGCTACAAATGATATTTCTCCCCCCTCTTAGTTGTCTTGTTCATTCAACACTTGTGTAGTGTGTATCCTTTCCAAGGATTCCCTATTAAAACATTAGTGTAGCAAGTACACTAAGATTTTATTGCATGTGTTTTCATTGATGTCAACACTATGGTATTGTGGAAGGATGCATGCGATGGAGATTGTGGCAGGTGTTGTGGAAAGTTTTATTGTAAAGTGAAGGACATGGTGATGAATGTCATGAGCATTTTGTACAAACTTATACCATATCTGTTGCTCATGAATAGGTGAATGTTGACAAATGGAAGTGTATGCTAATATTAAGAAGTTGTGGTTTCTTGTTTTCTTGTTGTAATTGTTTCCTATGAGAGTGTGAATGTTGTATTCTCTATCTCTTGATGTAAAGCATTGTGTAAGAAATGAAATAATGTATGTAAAGGTTTCAAGTAAAATGTGGCACAAGAAGTTATACTAAAATTGCTCGAGAGAATGCTCTACATTGCTCCACATTTGAAGATATGGCCTTGTGGTCTTGAAGATAGATAGAGACAGGTGTGTGGCATGCATGATTTTGAATTTAGTGCAAGAAAGTTACCACATAAGTTTCTAGAGCTAGCAAAGTGAAGAACAATAATACAATGTGGTTGCACTCAGGAAGGATTTGAGGAATGCTCCACATTTATTTGTATTTAAATTTGTAGTCTTGGATTTTGAAGGATAAGTTCATATTATTTGTTTGTTTTCTCATTTCAAGTTTCATGTGTTGAGGTGTACCGCAAATTGGGTTTTCAATGTTCTATCTCAAGACTGGGTTTTCTAGGTTTTCAAGAGATGTTGAGTTCAGTATCTATTTGCTTGTGCAAACATAAAGTAGCATGAATTTGTGAAAAGAATGTATGAAAATGTTTTTGAACATAATATAATGTTTGTAAAGTGATCTAAATGATTTATTTGGTATCTCAGGTATTGCCTTTGGTCTGGAGCTAATGGATGGAAGGTTAAGTGTTTATTGGGTCAACTTGGTATGTTGAGATGTTTGTGCTAAGTTTTTGAAGCATGCACCAGCATGAGGATGTGTTATAAGATAAAAATAGGTCTTTCTTATCTCTTGGTTCAAATCATATTTGATTCCCGCTTATAGTGAATGTTTTGGAGCCGACTTGTTGTAGCCATTGCATGCTTTATCACATGTTTCATTTTGGTCGACTAAGGAGAATTTTTTTGAAGCTTGTAGAGGATATAAATGAAATATCAAGTTTTTTGAAAGATGTATGTATGGAAATGGTGTAGAGGTATGTGTGAATAGATGTGTGAGGAAGTGTTCCAATAGTAGTGAGTTGAAGGAAACATAGGTTTTTGAGCAGTGGTGTTGAAGATATATGTCAGTGTGAAGGGTGTTGTTGCTATGGTGGTGATTGATCAATAGGTTTTGTCAAGTATTTTGTACAGAGGTTGTAGCCTCATTCTTTAGGTGTTTTTATTTGTAGGGATTTGTAGATTCCTTTGATTCAAGCCATAAAAACTATGTTGCAAGTAGTTGTAGCTTCCTTTGGGTGGCAACCCATAAAACTTGTTATAAATCTTGTTTTTATTTGTGAGGCTAGATTTGGAAAGTAGCGCCTCCAAGCAACTTGCTCATCATGTTTTTCCCTTCTATGGTTTTCCATGTAAATCTAGTGTTATGGTCGTGTACTTGTTCTTTTGAATTGAATTTGATACTTTATTTGTTTAAGGTAGTAAGAAGTTGTGATTGATAAAGTTGAATTGGATCAATTTGTGGGATATACTGATTCACCCCCCCTCTGAGTATATCATTGTGTTCTAACAATTGGTATTAGAGCTGAATTCCTTGGTGTAGCCTAACAGCTAAAGGTAGATCTTGGAATAGAACACATGACTCAAAATGAGTCCTCTTCTAAAGCACTGTTATTTTATGGAAGCAACTATGCTTTCTATAGTGTGAGGATGGAAGCCTATCTCACCTTGCTAGGGTATGATGTTTGGAGAGTTGCAAAGGATGATTATACCAAACCTGCTCATCCTATTATATATGCTAATACAAGAAGGCCCATGAGAATAATTCCAAAGAAAAGAATGCCATCTTGAGTAAATTAATAAAATATGAGTTTGTCAAGGTAGTGCAGTGCAAGAAAACCAAGGAGATACAGGAAAAACTCAAAAATATCTATGAAGGAAATGATAGTGTAAAGCAAGCAAAATTACAATCCTACAAAATAATTTTTGAGAATCTAAGGATGAAATAAGAAGAAATCACTACAAGATATTTTCTCTAGGTGGATGAAGCATTCAATGGAATAAGAGGTCTTGGTGAAGAAATAATCGATTCAGTGGTTGTGAAGAAAGTTCTGAGAACTCTCCCTCACCGATTTGACTCAAAATTTTTTGCTATTGAAGAAGCCAAATATTTGAAAAAAACTTACCATGGAAGAGCTATTTGGATCTCTCACCACCTATGAGTTGACAAATGAAGTTCAAGGTACACACAAAAGAGAAGATTATTTCAAATCTATGAAGAAAAAGGAACATCTGGTTCATATAGTGAATCCAAGGAAGAAGAATTAAACTTTGTGAGAAAGATGAAGAAGGAATCATGCAAGTATAAAGGTAAATTACCTTTCAAATGTTTTAATTGTGGAAGTGTTGGTCATTATGATTATAAATGTCTTTTTGGAGGAAATGAAAATAGCAGTAAGGGTTTCAAAAGGAACAACTTCAAGAGGAACCTTCTTTCCCAAGAAGACTAAAGATTAAAGATCCTTAGAAGAATCAGATCATTGCTCATTAGATGATGAAAGAGGAGAATCCATATTCATGACCATGGTGATCTTTGATGATTCAAACACGACTATGGATGAAGAAGAAGGTGAGCTTGTTTCTTCTCTTGAAAAATTGGAATGTGAAAGGAAAGAGAACAAAGAAAAAAATGCCCTAATTGAAGCCAAGACAAATGAATGCACAAAGCTTGATAAAGAATTACTTTTACACAAAAATGAATTGGAGAAATAAAAGTTTGGAAATCTGGAAGAAGAGAATATCATCATACCTCAAGGAAGACCTTACCAAGAAAGAAGATTCTCCACAAATAGGTTCAATCATGAATTTTTTGGTTATTGTTTCATTTGCAATAAGTATGGTCATAAGGCTATAGATTGTGAATTTGAAATGAATAAAGATTTTTTTTTTAAGTAGAAATTATCTCGCTTCACTAGTGGATGTCAATGTGATATGTCAAAATATGCAATAATGTTGGACATATAGCAAAATAAGAAATTTAAAAGGAAAATATTATTGAGCAAGTTAAGGAAAATGTCACAAACAATGACATTGAAAAATCAATGGTTTTCCAAACAACATTTCATGCTCAAGGGTAGAAAAATATATGGGTAATAGACAGTGGATGTTCAAGTCACATGACAAGTGAAAAAATCAAATTCATCAATCTAGTTAAGTGGAATGGTGGATCAATCAAGTTTGGAGACAATTCATCTACAAAGATTTGTGGAAAGGACACCATAAGTATTGATAGAAAATCCAAGACAAAATATGTTCTCTATGTTGAAAGTCTCAAGCACAATCTCCTCAGTCTAAGTTAGATGTGCAACAAAGGATACAATTTTATATTTCATGATCAAGGGTGTGAAATTAGAAGAGAAAATTCTAGAAAATTGGTGGTAGAACCAAAAAATAAATTGTACAACCTAAAGGGTGTTAATGGAAGAAGTTGTCTTCTAGGAAAAATAAATGAATGCTAGTTGTGGCACAAGAGGATGGGACACATCAACTTTGATAACCTTGTGAAGATCAGCTCCATGCAAGAAGTAAGAGATATGCAAAATATTATCAAACCTGCAAGCACCCTATGCAAAGAATATCAGATTGGGAACCAAACAAGGATACGATTCAAGACCAAGGAGTATTATTCTACCAAACCATTGGAATTGATTCATATTGATTTATGCAGACCTACCAAGACAAAGGGTCTCCAAGGTGAAAGGTATTTTATGTTACTCATTGATGATTTCTCTAGGATGACATGGGTTACATTCTTAAAGAAAAAATCAAAAGCTTTCAGTAGGTTTAATATTTTCAAGTCAATGGTTGAAAATGAAATGAATGCTAGAATCAAGTGTTTAAGGTTGATAGAGGTGGTGAATTCACGTCAAATGAATTTTTGGAATTATTTGAAGAACATGGGATAAAGAAGCATCTATCCGCTACTATAACTCTTCAACAAAATAGAGTGGTGGAAAGAAAGAATAAAACTATTCAAGAGATAGCAAGAACTATATTGAATGAGGCGAAGTTTCCTGATGTATATTGGAAGGAAGAAATTCATACTATTGTCTATATTCTTAATAGAGGGAAACTAAGGGTAGATAGCACCAAGACCCCTTATGATCTATGGTATGGAAGCACAACAACTTTCAAGTACTTCAAAAAATTTGGAAGTAGATGTTACATCAAAAGAGATGAGGAAGGTTTGGGAAAATTTGACTCAAGATTTGATGAAGGTATCTTTCTTGGATACTCAACTAGGAACAAAGCTTACATGTGCTACAAAAAAAGGTTGAGGAAGATAGTTTAAAGTGAAAATATTAGAGTTGATGAAGATTCACATCAAATCACACATGAGAAAGAATTTTTTTGGTCAGATGGACCTACTGATCAAAAGAAGTTGAAGAAAAGGAGGAAACACAAGAGAAGGTCACAAAGACTCCTGCCAAGTATGTTTAGAAAAATCATTCAGAAGATTAGATAATTAGAGATAAGAATGAAGGAGTGCAAACCAAAAGAATATTTGCAAGAACAAGTGAATAGGTAAAATTTTATTTACTATCAAGAATATAACCTAAAATTTTTGCTGATACAAGCAAGGATGAAGGATAGATACAAGTAATGGAAGAAGAACTAAATCAAATAGAGAAAAAATAGACTTGGGAATTAGTGCCAAAGCTTGTAGAAAAAAATGATAGGGACAAAATGGGTCTTCAAAATTAAACTAAGTGAAGATGGAGAAGTAGTGAGAAACAAAGCAAGATTGGTATGCAAAGGCTATTCACAAGTGGAAGGAATTTAATTTGAGGAGAAATTTTCTCTAGTGGCAATAATGGAGGAAATAAAAAAATTTCTTACATTTGGAGTTCACAAGGATTTCAAGGTATATCAAATGGATGGGGGATCCCACAATATTATGTCTCACTTTTTTCCCAAGATGGACATTTACATCAATATTTTTAAGTAAATCTTCATCTTCTGAGACTTATAGTAGCTAAACCATTAAGAATTTCAAGATGATGTGAACTAGTGATTTGTGGAAATTTCTGTGTAGATTCTAAATATATTTTTTAAATTTTTTCTAAAATAAATTATGAATCTTTCAACATCTCCTTTAATAACTAGTTTTAAACAAAAAAACAACATTTTCAAAAGTAATGTTTGTGTCGTGCAACATAACTTTTTTTTCTATAAAGGATAAAATTCTAATTTTTGAAGTATAGATTCTCAACACCAATATAGAGGGAATGAATATTTTTTCATAATTTTTGGTTACATATTTTTTTTTAATTAATTTTTGAAGTCATTGTAACTATAATTTGGACATATGTGTGTTGTATAACATAACTTGTTATGTATATGTCGAAATCCTTTTTTTTGGGTGAAACAAGAATATCAATACGGAGGGAATGGATATTTTTTGAATTTTTTTTACAATTTTTTACTATTTTTAAACCTCTACAGAATGAAGAGCTCAATGTTTGGATAAAAACCTATGTTCAGTAAAAATTAAAAATTAAATACATGAAAAAATGAAAACATATCAAAATTATACTTGTTAGAAAGCTCGTTTTAAGGGCTATGATCTTACAAAATATCTTGTCAATTCAAGCTCATTTGTAGGTCCAACCCAAGGTTTGAAATTGAAATTTTTGAGGTGATTTTGATGTGGATACATAATTTTTCATTTTTGGAACCTTCACTAGAAGGTACCTTTGACATAAGGTACATTCAATCTAAGGTCTTACCTTCGATAGAAGGTCCCCATGCAAAAAAACCATTTTATAGATTTTTTTTATTTTTAATGGAAACTACCTTCTGTCGAAGGTGTTTAGTTGCATACCTTCACTTGAAGGTACCTTCGATCGAAGGTTTTAATTTGCTCGACCACTCCAAAAATTTCCTCTTTCCAAAAGTGAGACATAGCTTCATGATTTCACCTGATGTTAAATTTTCTTTCTTGAATGGTGACTTAGAAGAAGAAGTTTATATAGAGAAACCTGATGATTTTCAGCTATCAGAGGATCCAAACATGGTATGTAGACTTAAGAAGGTTTTATATGGCCTTAAAAAATCCCTTAGGGCTTGGTATTCAAGGTTGGGCAAGTACTTATTCTAGTAGAGCTTCAAGAAAGGTATCACAGATAACAATATTTACATCAACATTGAGGGTGAACAAATTCTAATAGTTGTTGTATATGTTGATGATATAATCTTTTGTGGCAATGATAAAATGTGTAAGAAGTTTGTAGAAGAAATGTAGAAGGAATTTGAAATTTCTATAATAGGTGAGTTGTCATTCTTTCTTGGTCTCCAAATTTCTCAATTAGGTGATGGTATTTTTATCTCTCAAGCAAAATGTGTCAAAGAGATGTTAAAGAAGTTTGGTATGGAATATTACAAACTAGTGAGTACTCCCATGGTAACAGGTTGTCATTTGAGAAAAGATGATGAGTCACCTCAAGCTAATAAAACTCTATATAGGTCTATGATTGGGGGTCTACTGTACTTAACAGAGTCAAGGTCTGACATTATGCAAGCTATCTTCTTGGTTGCAAGGTTTCAAGTTGATCCAAGAGAAACTCAAGTGAAGGTTACCAAAAGGATCTTCAAGTATTTGAAGAATACTCTGGATTATGGATCATGGTATCAAAAGGGTGATGAATCTTCCCTAAGTACATATACTAATGCAAATTGGTCTGAAAGTTTTGATGATAGAAGCACTAGTGGTGGAGTTTTCTTTTTGGGAGATAGATTAATCTCATGGTTTAGTAATAAGCATGATTCAGTGTCCTTATCAATAGTAGAAGAAGGGTATATAGCTCCAACATATTGTTGCACTCAAGTGTTGTGGATGAAGTAAAAACTAAAGGATATGAATGTAATGTATGATGATAACATTCCTATTTTATGTGACAATACAAGTAACATAAATATTTCAAAGAATCGAGTGATGCAGTCTAGAACCACACACACATCCATCAAGTATCACTTTTTAAGAGAGAAGGTTACAAATCAAGAGGTAAAATTGGAATATGTACCTACAAAAGATCAAGTTGCATACATCTTTACAAAGGAAATTTCTAAGGAAACATTTGAGTATCTCAGATAAAAGTTACGAGTTGTTTCCCCCTCCTAACTAGATGCATAGTTGGTGCATTTGTCTAGGGGAGCAATTTCAAGACATATTTTTATCCTCAGATTGATGAGGGCTACATCTCAGGGGGAGCAGGTAGAAAGACTATGAGAAGTATGATAAGGTCTATGTAGATAGGGGGAGCTTGTATATTGTTGCAGGCATAGAGGAAGACCACTAGCCCTTTTCCCTTGATGTCAAGTGGGGAGAAATTGCAGATCAGGTTAGTGTTGCCATCAATTCCAGAGGGGGAGATTGTTGCTTGTGCTGCCATTTATGTCAACAACTTGGTATTGTGGAAGGTTGCATGTGGTGGAGATTGTTGTAGGTTTTGTGGAAGGTTGTATTGTGAAGTGAAAGACATGGTGATGAATGTCATGAGAATGTTGTACATAGTTGTACCATATATGTTACTCTTGAATAGGTGAATGTTGACAAATGGAAGTGTATGTTAATATGAAGAAGTTGTGGTTTCTTTTTTTCTTGTTGTAATTGTTGTCTATGAGAGTGTGAATGTTGTATTCTTTGTCTCTTGATGTAAAGTATTGCATAAGAAATGAAATAATGTATGTACAGGTTTCAAGCAGTCTGTGGCACAGGAAGTTACACTAAAGTTTCTCAGGAGAATGCTCCACATTCCTCCACATTTGAAGATATGGCCTTGTGGTTTGGAAGATAGATAGAGATAGGTGTGTAACATGCATGTTCTTGAATTTAGTGCATGAAAGTTACCATAGAAGTTTCCAGAGCTAGGAAAGTGAAGAACAAGTATTACAATGCAGTTGCAGTCAGGAAGGATCAGAGGAATACTCCACATTTCTTCACATTTGAATTTTTGGTCTTGTAGTTTGAAGGATAAGTTCATATTATCTATTTTTTTCTCATTTCAAGTTTCATGTGTTGAGGTGTACCACAAGTTAGTTTTTCAATGTTCTATCTCAAGACTAGGTTTTCTGGGTTTGCAAGAGATGTTGAGTTCAATATATGTTTGCTTGTGCCAACATAAAGTAGCATGAAGTTGTGAAAATAATGTATGAGAATATTTTTAAATATCATATAATATTTGTAAAGTGATTTGCATAATGTTGTTTTGTCTCTTTGGTACCACCTTTGGTTTGGAGCTAATACATGGAAGGTTAAGTGTTTTCTGGGATGTCTTGGTATGTTGAGATGCTTGTACCAAGTTTTTGAAGCGTGCACCAACATGGGGATGTGTGCTAAGTTAAAATAGGTCCTACTTATCTCTTGTTTGGACCACATTTGATTCCCTCTTATCGTGAATGTTTTGGAGCTAACTTGTTATGGTCATTGCACATTTCATGTCACACATTTCATTTTGGTTGACTAAGTAGAAACTTTTTGAAACTTGCAGAGGATATAAATGAAAGATAAAGTTTATTGCAAGATGTATGCATGGAAATTGTGTAGAGGTATGTGAAAATACATGTGTGAGGAAGTGTGCTGAAAGTAGTGAGCTGAAAGAAACAAAGGTAGTTGAGCAGAGGTGTTGAAAATATATGTCAGTGTGAAGGGTGTTGTTGCTGCGGTGGTGATTTATCAATATATTTTTTCAAGTATTTTTTACGGAGGTTGTAGCTTCATTCTATAAGTGTTATTGTTTTTAGGGAGTTGTAGCTTCCTTTGGTTGAAGCCATAAAAAACTGTATTGTAGGGAGTTGTAGCTTCCTTTGGGTGGTAGCCCATAAAGCTTATTGTAAATCTTGTTTTTTTTGTGAGGTTGGACTTGGACAGTAGCTCCAATCAGTTTTCTCACCGTGGTTTTCCCTTCTAGGGTTTTCCATGTCAATATGGTGTTATGGTTGTGTACTTGTGCTTTTGAATTACATTTGATACTTATCTATTTAAGGTAGTAAGAAGTTGTGATTGATAAAGTTGAATTGGATGAATCTATGGGATATACTGATTCACCACACTCTCAGTATATCATTGTGTTCTAACACATTTTAAGGGGGGCATATTACCCCACATATTAGAAGTATTCAATAAGAATTTAAGTTGTATGACCACTTTTTAGTGGTGATATTACACATGACATCCCCTAAGGTGTGGCCTTCTCTCTCACATAATATTCTCTCTAATAGTAATATCCAATAGATGTTCACTAAAGTGTGGCCTTATCAACCTATGGTGGTGTCCCCTTTGTGGTGGTATTAGCTAGGATACCCCCTAAGGTTTAAATTTTCATGTCATATTACATCCCCCTAGTCATGGTATTATGCTTGATACCCCCTTAGGTGTGGTCCTTCATCCCATGATTTGTCCTCTCTTAGTGGTGGTTTCATGTATGATACTTCCAAAGGTGTGACCTTCCATGCATGGAGTAGTGTCCTTTGAAATATAATTATCTATTTGTCGACATGCACCCTTTGTGCTGGTGTTATTTATAATACCCCTTGAGGCGTGGCTTTTTGATATGTTCATCCCCCAAGATGATTAAACTTTTGTACACTCCCTGAGGTGATTTTTTGTCCCCTATGATGTTAAATGGTCCCCCATGATGCTAAAATTTTGTACGCTCTCTAAGGTGTGATTTGCAAAATAGTCCATGGATTTTCCATAACATAGCTTGTTGATTCATGAACTTGAGCTTGGTTTAACATGACCGCCTAACATAACACAACTTTCTTGCCAGTGGAGCCATGTGTTTCATGAGATACCTAGCATAACATAGTTTACTAGCCTTGTGAAACCCATCATATTGCAGGGACACCTAGCATAACACAACTTGCTAGCCAGCAGATCTATGTAGCTCATAAGTGACTTGGCATAACACAACTTGTTGGTCCTTATGAGAGCACTATATTGTGTAACATTATATTCGAGAGATGACGTTTGGTATTTGAGACAAATTTAAGACTAAGGTCTCTTTTCCTTATCGAATTGAATTCTTTTAGTACCAACCATGTGTTTTTGTTTTGTTATGTGCCTTATTTGTGTTTACATTATGTTTGCATTGTGTAGTGTTTTCATTTTGTGTTTATGTTTGTATCATGTTATGTGTTTTCACAGTGTATGCTTCATGATTTTCATGCTACATTTCACTTCATAAGTGTTTTCCCTTTTCCTTATATTTTTTTGTCATAAGATCTTGAATTTGGGGGCTAGTGCATCCCTTAGTTTTGATGTCATCCTATCTCTTCAATATTTGGATAATTGAACCCTTCTTGGTTTATTCTTACTTTAGTGTGAGTCTAAGCGTAAATTCATACTCTCACTAAAGTGGGGGCTAAATGTAGCATTGAAAATTGTCACCCTTGATAATTTCACACTAGGTTTAGCTCCCCCTAGGTGCTTGGACCTAATTATGCATTTAATTACCTATTTTATAAATATCTTCAAAAAATCAAACAATGGAAATGAAAGTAAGTGTTTATTATTTAAACTCAATGTTTAAGGCCTCAAAAAAGATGTATTTGGTCTAGGAAGTCTTATTCCATTCTCCAATCCTTTTTGGATCCATTTTAGATATGTCAGTGTCAATATTTTATTATTTGAATTTCCAATTTTATTTGACTATTGGCATTTGATTTTCAGGAAATTAGAAGAATTGCATATAAATACAAATCATTTTCACTATTTTAATCTTAAAATTTTGGGAAAGTGAAACACAAGCATAATTAAGCAATCAAGAGCATAATTATTATCATTATTATAGTATTTATTTCAATCAAGCATCATGTTAATCATTCATCATGTTTCTATGTATGTTTGTTCATGTTCTATGTTTATTTGTTTTGTGAGTACCAATACTTGTAGGACATCAAATCAAGCAACAATTTCTCCTTGAAGGTGATGAGTACATGAATTTAGTCCATCAAGGAATGCAAATATGAGTGGTGAGTTGTAGCATTAGTCAATTCATTAATTTTTTATCATTAACCTTTGCTTGATCGAGGGTAAGCTCTCTTTATAGATCATCGTATTCGTTGTGAAGGTAGAAATACCAAAATGGGGTTTGAATTAGGCAAGCCCCTATATGACACAACCCTTCCCCCTCTTTCATGTGTGTAGGCTTTCAGATTTGAAGAAAATTGGAGGAAGATTGAAGACTAATTGCTCATTCATGCATTCAAGCCCTACAAGTTGTCAAGACAAGGAAAGTTAATTTTCTCAATAACAAATGAAGTTCTAACAGTGACCCTAGGGGAACAAGACTTGCGGATATGGAGCTATAGGCTTGTGAAATCAGATCCTAAAAATCAAGAAGCTATTCTAGGGCATCCCTTGCCCCTAACTAGTCAATTCATCACCAAATTTCTATGTCAAGTTCTTCTATGTTTGCCCTCTGTATTTCTAGAATCGGTTTGTCTTTTTGTTCATTTCTTAGAATTCATCTCAGTTTGTTGTATTCTCATAATTAATCTAGGAACATCATTGCATTTTAAAATTCAGTCAATTAACAATTAATTGATCCACTCATCACACACACACAAACACTAGATTAAAATTCCGATCCACCATTTTGGCTTTTCCATTTAGGTTTGTAGCCAAGTGGGTATTGAGATAATTTTTAATCCACAAACCTAATTGGGAAAAGTGTGGTTTACAACCTAGACCCCTTTTCCCAATCAAACAAGATGTACTCTATTAAACCTTCCTAAAAATGTGTCAATAATTAATTATTTTGATCGCAAATACTAAAACTTATTAGCTCCTAAGAAATGAATAAAATGACTTACTTTTAGGTGTCATTGCCTTAAAAATAAAAATAGAACCTCATCATATCCTTTCTTTAGAAGAAACCAAATTGTTTCCATCAATTACAAAATTTATGCCTAATATACTTATTAAACTTTAAACAAACAAATTAGCAAAGAGAGAAAAATATAAAAAGTCTTGCTATCACACCTTAGTAATGACTAACTACTAAAAATATATTTATATTTATAAATTACTATACATGTTTTCATCTTTAGAAAGAATTTATTCCCGCATGGCAAGGACAATCCAAATTTCTAGATTCAAAGGCTAGATTTGCATTATGCCCATGGCAAATGGAGGATTACTATGGTGCACCTATAGAGTTAGAGGGGTGTCAATATAAGATAAAAGAGCACTCCTTGTTCTTGAATAAGACACCTTAGTTATAGAAACTAATTTCAAGGTAACCATATAAAGTTTAAAAACAATTATTTTTTGACATAAGATTATATCATTTGTCATCATGCACATGTATGCATATGTATCAGAATATCACTTAAAAATAAATATAGAACTGGATTGAAAATTTTGGATGCATTTTTCACCATTACAAATATGTCTAATGATTTTATATTCCTAATGATTTAGAAAGTAAAAAAGATTGGTATAATAAAAAATTTAGCACATGACGGTGCATTTTTTTAAACAGACCAAACAACAAACTGAACAAACATGTCCTATTAACAGATAAATTTCAGGCATGGGAAAAGATAAATTTTGTTGAGGAAACAGATGCAGAAGCCAAGGAGCTGGCAGATACTTTTGATATTTTCTTTTCAAATACTTGTATAGTTTTCTTTTTCTTTATATCAATTTAACAGATTCACCACATCATTCTAAAATCTTCTGAAAAAAGTATATCTCGTATGTTGTTCTTTTATCAAAACACAATAACCATATTCTGAAAAAAACCACACGCAAGCATGGGCACTAAAGATCAAGATGTAATCATTTTAACAAAACACACTCTGAAGGCATAATTAATTATTTTAAAATGTTATTGAAACCAGTGTTAATCCCCCCTTCATTTCTGGGGATGGACGTGAAGAGCAGCATGTTGAGGAAGGGCATTGTAGCAAAAACCCATTTGAAATATCCTCTCTTTTATCAGTTGCAAATACATTGAAAGTAGCTTTTGTCAAGCAAGAACCTTGAATTTGAAAGACGAGTGGTAGCATTCTGCATAGGCCAGAACAACTTCATCAACTTTTCAAATTAGTTATAATAGTTGATTGACATTCAAATTTTGGTTTTGAACGAAATTTAATAAAGGGGCGGAGGGTCGACTGGGTAAAGCATTCTGTTGTAGGCAAGAGGTCACGAGGTCTAGTCCCCCCTTCGTCTGTCCCCGTGGTATCAGAGGGGGTGCATGTCATGCCAGCATCACCAGTCACATGAAAAAAGTTTACCAGGAGCACTGCAATTTATAGGGGGGGCTACCCAACTCTTGCTGTCTTTAAAAAGAATGGAACTTAAGAAAATAAAACTATTGTATGAATGTTAGGAGCTGAAAAATTAATATGGTTAATAGTTGGTATGAGTTATTCAATTCAAAAGATTGCTTATAAAATCAATTGTGTATGTTTTTATATCGATGTTTTGGATCACATTTAATTTAATAATCGATCACTGAATTTCACCCAAAACCTCAATCAAAAAACATCCACAATTGATTGCAGAAACAATCTTTTGAATGCTATACCAATGTTCATAATTGATAAACTCAAACTTGGCAGAATCTCCTCTTCTTGAAAGGGCTTCCACTTAAAATGTTAAGTTTGATCCCTTCATGAAAGCATCATAGTCCTTGACTTATGGCTTGATTAATCATGATTGATGATACAATCAAGTTAAACAGTAGCATCGATCTATTGTTATTACTATTCTTAGCCAAATCTTCCTTTCCATCCCTCATAAAATCTTGGTTATTTGTTTGCTTTGATAAACTTCTACATCATCTATGTCATAAATTTTTTGTCAAGTAAACGGTGGTTGTTTTCTGTTGTGTTCAATTGTCTAATAGTTTTTTGAATTTAATTTAACTGACGGTATATGGGAATATGTTCCAGACAAAAACAAAGTAGCCATTCTTAGACTGGCTTCTCTGCAATCATTCCCACCTTCTGAAGGTTTTTTTAAAATAAGATAAAAAGCAAAGGCAGTTACAAATTCCAAAATAATAGTCGTGCTTGCACATGCAAAGCAGACTCAAACAGAGAAAAGAACTGACATTGATGATCCAGTAAGACAAAACTAAAAAATCGTAGTTATCCATAATGACAACAGAGTAGTTGTGTAACCAGGCACGACCAAGTCTAAAGGGCATGAAAAAGGGCTTCTAGTCGTTTTGCTACTTGTGAATAAAATTTGCAAACAGAAGATTCGAAAAAGGAGAAAACAAGGTAGCTCAAATTT
This sequence comes from Sequoia sempervirens, assembly GCA_007258455.2. NCBI lineage: Eukaryota > Viridiplantae > Streptophyta > Pinopsida > Cupressales > Cupressaceae > Sequoia > Sequoia sempervirens. The sequence goes on along the minus strand of VDFB02281492.1, from coordinate 855,956,699 downwards.
GAATACATATAAAAATTATAAAAAACTTCCCCTCCACCAAGGATGTTGGTCATTTTAAATTTTTTCCAGTTGGTTTTAGATTAGAATAAATGTTTTTGGTTAGAGCTATGAATTAAAAGACGGTTTTGAACCTCAAAATTTTGAACAGAAGAAAATCATCAACAACATGAGACTACAACCAACAATAGAACTTGCCAATAAACTAGAAAGGTCACTAAGAGACAATCAACAAAATAACTGTAGAGAGATAGCCAAACTAGCAATCAAGGATGTTTGAATCCAAACCTCTCCAAAGAGCTCTGAAGAGGGACTAAAGCTTGACCCATTTGAGTCCTTTTGTCTTTTTTCAAAGAAGATTCAACTAAACTCACAACTTCTGATTTTCTCTTGTCCTTGAAAGGAGAACTCCTCAAGACCCCAAGGGGCCCAACAACTACAATGTCCAACTCCTTACGTCTTTCCAAAAGACAACTCTTTTTCCCTTTAAAGTTTAGACCTTTGAGTTTTTCCTATGGGGCTCCCAGTCGTAGAGCCCCAATCCTATCCTTCGTTTGTCTTTGTGAAATGAACTTTCACAAATGAATGTGAAAAATGCCCAGCCATATGGCAGCAAAAGTAGATCTACGAGGATGAATAATCAATTTTATTCTCCCAAACACCAAACTTGGAGCACAATTTAATAGTGTTTGGCAACACCTTATCAGTATCAATGAAGACACAAAAATCTAGCAAAGACCAAACATTTCATATATTTTACAACATTGGCAATAACTAGAAACAAACCTAGAATATTAGCAATGTCTTGAAAGACTTCTTCATTTTAGTATTCTAAAGGAAGCCTAGGGAGTCTAATCAAAATGGGAACCCTATGAAAATTTTCCTTGGTAGTATCAAAGCCTAGAGACCATCTTTTCAAAAAAATATTTTCCAAGGAACCAGGGGTCTTCCTGCAAGATTCTTGAGCAATCCTCAAGGGTTTGAAAGGTGAATAAGAAGAATCCATTTGTCATAGCAACCAACCAAAACTAACTAGACACATTCCAGGAAAGGCTTATTGAAAATATCATACATAGCCCACTAGGAATGCCATATATATCATTGTAAATGTTTTTAATTAATGGTTGGAGAGACAAAATTCAACAATGGTTTCATTTATAAAAATAATTAGTATAGATTAATTTATTTTGATATTGTGATAAAAATTAGGGTTTTGGATTATGAATCATTCAACATAAAAGAATAAAATGAGAATTACAAATGAATAAATAATACATTATTTATACGAATAAAATATTTTGATAAAATCCCCTCTAATGAAGAAAAATGTCACCTTTGAATTTTTTCTATTGCATTAATAGAGTTGGGAAAGACAATGCTAATTTACTTGAATATGAAGTACAAAATTAATAAATTGAGTTTAGAAATGTAAATAGAAAAGAGTAAGGAACCTTACACCAAAAGATGGAGCTCACTAGCTAGGATGCTATTGCAATTCTCTATTGTCCCTCTCATGCATCAAAATCCCAATCTCATGTTGTTATCTAGAAAAGTTGTAAAATATAAAACTTCCACCAAAATTCAAACTCACCTACAAATATGACATACAAAAAACAAAAGAAACAAACCAATAGATATCGTATGAGATGGAGATGAAGAAAAATATAATCTTTGCATTCAATGAAATAAAAAAAATGATAAGAAAGGGATGCGAGGATGTAAACCATTGTGTAAGTTGATCCTTGAGAAACTTGTAAGCTGAGAAGAGAGAAGTTTTGAGGTTGCTAAGGGGCTTTCAACAAGTAGTAAATCTATTCTCAGATCTTTTGACCTCCATAGATAGCCAATATGTAAAAAATGATAAAATATTGTGTACTCATATCTTATGTGTGTCTAGGAATTGAAAGAGTAGTGATAATTAAAAACAAGATTAAAAATGAGTGTGATAGAAACAAAGAGATGATATCTCAAGGTGCCAAGGGAACTACAAAAAGAATTCTACAATAACAATAACAAAGTACAAAAGGTAAGAGCAAATAAAACAAGAACGATGTCACCTCTAGAAGCTTGATGAAGTCAAAGGGGATAAGGATGCTATAAAATGTCACAAGAACTTCAAAAATGTTGTAGCAGTAGTGCTAGTGTAGTCACATAGATGAACCAATGACCAATCAAGTGTTTTAGGAAGTTGTAGAGAGTGTTGTAGAAAACTTGAGAGTAATAAAGATTACAAGATTGAATGAGAGTGAGAAATTGGACTCAAAATAAGAAATTGTCATGGGGTGTTAGCACATCACATGAACATCTACATGTCACACTAGTGTCTAGATATTTTTGGCTCTTGAAAAGGCCAAACACCAGAAAATCACAAGGCCAAGACAAATATAAAATTTATTCTAACCTAAAATACCATAGGAGACAATACCTTGGTGCCATGCATGAAATTAATTGAAACTAGAAAACATGCTAGGGGAGACAAACACCAAAGTGAGTCCAAAATATAATACAAAATTGCAAGGGTATGCAATTTCTATCATTACAACCCCCATTTCATAAATGAGGAAACTAAATAATTTTGTACAACGAACATAGCAAGAACTTGGTTATTAATATCTTCTACCCTTCCTTATTCACACAATGGCCTCACGATCATATTAAATACATTTATAATATATTTCTCATGCATATTGGATTCCTAAGCCCCATATACAACCATGTATATGTCTTATATTCACAATGTATATATTTATTTTCAATATGATTGACTATATTTAAGGCAATCCAAGGGGTTGATGTTTAGGTCACAAACTTTCACCTTATATACATTTGGTTATTAGTTTTTATTTTTTTATTTTTTATAAAACTAAATTTAATAAATCAACCCTCACATTATTTTAAAATTGATATAGATTAGATCCTTATGAATATTTTTAGGAATTTTTTAAGTTAAATTTGAATCCTCTAATAAATATTATTCTTTATTAGGCCCTAATTAGGACGTATGTCTTAAATTGGTCAAGTTGGGATTGGTATCATACTCCCAAAAATGCATGACCCAAGAATTTAGATTGAATAGAGTCTTAAGATAGAGAGTGACATGTTGTGGTGACTAAGGTTGTAGTCTACCTTAAAATTATGTGGTTGACTTGCAAGGAAATTCAAAATTCTCTAAATTATGAGAGAATAGAACAACATGTTGAGGGTGTAATGTTTCATTTTCAATTATTTAAGTTTGTGTACCAAAAATCCATTCCAATATTTCCTATGGGCTAAAGAGATGGTAGGGAAATAATTATTAATTTATAGCCTCCAAATTATTAATTATATTGTTACATATTAAAAAATTGAAAAATAAATATTAAAACATTATTTAATTACTCAAGAGGGGTATGAATTCATAAATGGAGCATATGGTAACTCCCAAAATGGTTTGGCATCTTTATTTATGCCATCTTATGAGAGGTTCATGATATATTCTATGACAATTCATAATAGGGAGTCACAATTAGAACTTAGTGGAGGTGTTATAAAGAGCTATTTTGGTTGAACACAGTGAATAAATAAAATAACATTATTATAGTTATTGGGGAGCATCTCATAGTTATTTATGATAGTTTTAAGTGGGTGGAAGAAGGGCATCTTCAATAGCCAAAAATAGTTAGGAATTTCATAGAGTAGTTATGCTAGTTTTTTAGTGGATTTAATTAGAGAGATAATATTTGAAAAAAGAAGTTAATATTGAAATATTTTATATTTATTATTTTTGGGCATAGTGAGATGCTGGGATCTATTCCCATAACTTCTATATAAGCTAGGAAATTTCTTCAGTTGATATTTTTTGATAATTTTATTTATAGCTTGATCACTTGTATTCAAATACAATATTTGAGGATGAAAACCCTTATATTCTTGGAAATGAAAGGATAAAATCCCTTCAATTTCTTGAGGCAATTTCATCTAGAGATGACACTTGTGCTAACAAGAATAATATTGTGAGTAGTTTCATGAAGTACAAATAACTAGTATGTTGGAAATAGGTGTTGTCATTGATGTCAACTCAATATGAGTTGTCATTGATGTCAAATGTGTATGTTGAAGTGTACATATACTCTAGAGATAGTTGTATAGTTGATATGTCTTGGTGCTAAGTTTGCAATGCTATATGAGGAAAATGGTGATCTAAGTGTTATGCAGAGGATGGTACACGTGATATCCTTACAACATGTTTATATTTATATTATCCATGTTTGGTGTATGCCATATTGGGATAAGTTGTAAAAATTATGCTAAGGAATTTACAATGTTTACTCTGAGGCAGAGAGAGTATTTTGGTCTGCATCCTTCCATAGTCCAAGTTTTTTTCTTGCAGTTTAGAAGATAAGTCGGTCAAGATGTGAAGGTGTTATATTCAATCATTCAAGTCTTTACACCTTGCACTATGAAAGTTATAAGTGACAATGTTCGAGTCTGTGCTCTAGCAGACTAAAGTGTTGATGAAAGCATGTTGGAATGCTCCACAGTCCTCTGAAAGTGAAGTGATGGCCTTGCAGTTTTGAAGACATGATTAGTAATGTTAAATGGACACTATTTTGTGGTTTGTGGTGTTTTGGTAGTTTGGAAGATTATCTTTTAAGTGACAATTTGCTTTAGTGTATCTAGAATGCTTTATTCCTATATATTCAGTGGGTTTCTTCAGTTGCACCAGCATATGATGATCATACACTTTAGAAAAAGGTTGAGAAGATATTATGCATGAACTAAATTGTTCACATCTTGGTCGACATGATGTTTTTGATCTCTCCCGATGGTGTAAAGATGAATAGATGGCAGTTTTGGTGGTGTTGTCATTATTTGGGCCGACAAACTTGTTTCCTTCATCTACGGTTGATCCTGATTAATAAATATTGTTTTGGAAAATGTTTTAAGATGTGTTTGGGTCCTATAATGCCATGTATTGAACTGCAACTATTTTTCTTACAAATATTATACATTTCTAAAGCTAACCAGAGTGATATCATACGTTTCTTCTAAAGGTTATCTTGGAGCCAACCTAATTAAGGTTTTGAGTTGTTGCAAAGGATATATATAGAAGATCAAATTAATTTGTGAAGGAGTTGAGTGCGATGAAATTGTGATTGAGCAGTATGTTGAAGATGAAGTGTGCAAAGTCAGTGTGAAGGGATAATTGTGCGTAAAAGGGACTGCAACATCAACATATATTGGATACTTCTTCATAGCTGTTCATATTTATATTTCTCATTATAATTTGCATGTATCCTGCTCTAAGATAGTGAGTCTTATTAGGTCCTTTGTATATTGCCCTAAGGTTGTGCACCTTAGTTTGCAAATCCATAGGTAGTGAGCCTTAAACAAAATTGTAATCTTTGTAAGTAGTGAGATTCATATATTGTGAGTTAACTCTCACCATGGGTTTTCCCTCATTGTGTTTTCCACGTAAAAATCTTGGTGTCCTTATGTGATGCATGTCTTCTTTCCTACTCTTCTTTCAGTTTATGTGATGTGATGTTTAATTTGCAAATGGGAATGGTTAAGTTTTAATATGTGCAAATTCACCCCTACCTCTCATCTCTGCATTGTGTTCAACAATTGGTATCATATCCAAGTACCTTTGAGAAGCTTAACAATTGAGGTAGATCATGTGAGCTTGAGCACATAGGGTCTGTAGCAAAGATCAATGATGTATTCATTCTAGAACTAGATCTAGAAGTGATGGAACCTAAAGGTTGGGACATCAATCCAGATGATTGTGAAGTTGATTTTGAAGGAGAAATCCAATCTTCTCTTGAAGATCCAGATGAAGAAAGATTGCAAATATAAAATATGAGTCGATGCTAGAAAAATCAAAAGAGACAATTGACAAATTGAAGGAAAAAGCCAAACAATCAAAAGAAGAGAATCTTGGAAAAATAAAAGCTCAAATAGAAGGAGGAAATGGATGTGAGAATAAAATCAAAGAAGTTGAAGTTGTGATCTCAAATTTAAAATTCAAAGTTGAAGAAGGAAAGAGGATTAAGGATTGCTTGAATACCAAACTCAATGATAAAACCATTGAATGTTTAAAGCTTGAGGAAGAGATTTCATCTCTGAGAAAAGAACTTGAAAAATAAAAAAAGACCAAATTGAAAAAAGGTCTAAAACTAAGAGGAGGTTCTAAAATTCTTGATGAGTTGATTGAATCTCAAAAACCATCAAAAGAGAAATCTGGTCTTGGTTTTGAAAAGGGGAAAATTCCTATATCCAATGCATCTGCAAATCTATATGATAACTTCAAAGAAGGAGGGAAATCTGAAACAAGGGAGGAGAAAGACTACACTGGAGATCCTAAGGGAACATCCTCTAGATATGTAAAGATAAATCAAGATAACAAGAGCGAAGGTGGATTCATTCCTGTCTAGAATAAGAAGCAAAATTTCAGAAATCCTTCCCAAAATGCTCTTATCAAGCTCAATTGTAACTATTATGATTGTAGCAAAAAGGCGGTGGAAGTTGATGACTCCTCGGTTCATAGCACACCCAATGTGGAGCTAGAGGAAGAGAATAAGGGTCAAGATGAAGATGATGCTGAGAAGAAGAGTGCTAAGTCAGAGCCTCTAAAGGTAAATCCCCTTTCTAAGGACTTTTCTTATCTTAATGATGATTATACCTCAATGTTTGAGCTACTCGACATGGCTAGGGTTGGGGCCATTGGAAATTTTAAGTTAGCTAAGTGGAATCTTCATGAGTTTAATAAGGTTAACATTAAAATAAGGGGTTTGAAGGAGAACTTGAAGAATATACCGAAAGGCTCGGTGTCGAATATTTTGATTGATAGAATTTTGGACCTTGAGGGTTCCTTCCATGACTTAAAATCTCTATGTGAAGAATGATTGGCTAGTTTAGAAGCCAATATATTGGATACTAATGCAGACATAAAGAAGCTTCTCCATGCCTGTCACATTTCGGTGAAGAATAGTGAAGACTCTTTGGAAGTTGTGTTCTAAAAGATTAGTGAGCTTAGAGAGGACCAATTGTATTTTTTTGAATTAATGGAGAAAGAGCACTCGGCGAAAAGCAAAGGAAAAAAAGGTGCGAAAGAAGATGGTAAAGGCCCTATTGTTAGAGGGTCTACTAATTGGAAAAATCCCTTTGAAGCTGAGAAGAAAGAGCTGCTAGACATGATTGAAATGCATAGGATCCAGGAGCTTGAGGTGGCCAACACTTTAAGCAGTATGAAATAGTGTTCTGCTCTCTTTTTTACTGTTATTTGTTTTCTATTGGGTCTCAATTTTTTTACTATTGTTTTGTTGTTTTGATGTTGTTGGGTGTTTCTGATAGTTTACTATTTTATCTCTCATGCAACACTCTATTTTTTTTATTTTGGGTTCTGGTCTGCTGCTGGTGTCTTACTATAGTATCTTTTAAGCAACATTTTGTATCTTAAGTTGTAAAGGGTTTCAAGTCCCTTCAAAACCTATTTTTCCTGTATAATCAAAACTATTATGCTTGTAATAAGTTTGGTCATAAGGAAATTGAGTGTAGAAGCAAGATGAGTCATAATTCATTCAATCCTCAAAGGTACAATGCTATGAACTCTCAATAATTTCATGGTTAGTGTTATGCTTACAATAAATTTGGTCATAAGGCTAATGAATGCAAAAATAAAATAATAAGGAATAGTACAATGTTATGACTTCTCAATCCTTCCATGGTTACTACTACACATGCAACAAGTTTGGACATAGGGTTGTTGATTGCAAATCTAATGTAAGAAAAAGTAACTTTTCTCCATAAGCTAGTATCTTCTGCTATAATTGCAATAAACCATGACATGTTGCGAGGTTCTGCAAAGGAAAGAATGCAAGAACTTCTCTATAAAAGAAGATTGCCACTAATCAACAAAATAAGGAAATGAAAAAAGTATGGTAGAAGAAGGAAGAAATTGAAGTAAAGAATGAATCTGTACCTCAGCATGGTGCAGAAGAAACCTCTGGTAACTAAAATAAGAAGTAAATTAGTGTAACACCCCACCACATAACCTTAGAGGATAATGCAAACACAACAGAAGCGTAACAATTTTTTTTTTTTGAAAATGTAATTAATAACATTAAAGTGAAGTACACTTAACATATACATCCTCTAAGGTACACAACAATGATTACATTCAAATCTCGTAATATACAAAAGTGAATTAACCATAGCATATAAATAATACTCATGAAATAAATAACATACATCCAAAGCATTAAACTCATCTCATTAGATACAAAGTACATTAAAGAATCATCCATAGATTGCATTCATTCCATAAAGCAGTTACAAGACTCATTTCCAAAATGAGGAAGATCATACAATAGTGTTACAATAACAATGATACAAGAATCCTCCTCAAATACAAATGAGGAGTAGTACATATACATAAGTTTCCAGCTGATACAAAAGAACATAAGAGATGGAACATATCAACTGGAACATGTGATCTCTCCAATTTGGAAGATCCTGCCATCATGAACATGAAATGGGAACCCAACGATGTAAGGTGTTTGTTCCACCCAACCAATTGGTACCCAAAGTAGCCTCTTTCCTCTTTTTGTTAATGCAATTAATCTCTGTGATTTTATCTTCATGGTGTGATTGTTTATGATCTATATATATGTACAACATATGTTTTGATTGCAGGATTGCAGGTATAGGACATCAACTCCACCTAGATTCACAGGTTTGAGAATTTTCATTTCCCAATAGAATAGTTGATTGGGAGATAGTAATGAGGTTTTATTGTCAGGCCACAACCCTAGTCATAGTGTGTCGTTAGTCCTTGTTTTGGTATGCTTTGTTGTTATATTGTCCATGTTTTCCTTGTCGTTTATTTATTTTGTGACGAGGGTGCAAACCCGAGACACATAAAATCACACACAACACAGAGAATATTATTTTATTTAGAAATATGAAATCTTACATGTAGAGGATCTCAAATCCTCAAGTTCTGAAATACATGCTCTTATAGAAAATTACAGAGTTTCCCCTTTCCCAGTGTTCACTCTTTTCCAAAAAGCTACCCAAAAATCAAAAAATAGCCCCTAAATAACCCCCTTTTTGGTTTGTAGCCAAAAAAAAAAAAGAATTATGAGTTTTGGAGGTTTGGCACCGAAAATTACAATTTGAAATTCAAAAATTGAGTCCTAATTCGAAAATTGGCAATTTTCCAAAAATTGACCAACTTCTAGAAGCCATAACTTTTGATTTGGGACTCCGTTTTTCGAACCTTTTGAACCGTTGGAAAGGTCTTGGAGTGAAGAATGCGCTAGAAAATTGCTCTACCAATTTTGATGATTTTTGGGCCCGTACGAGACTGTTTAGTGCCTTAAATTGGACTTAGAAGGTTTTTCAGGGTAAAAACAGAAATTGAAACTTGAATAACTTTCAAACTGGGAATGATCTTGACCTGATTCTTTCGCCAAAGTGATTATTTTTCTGTCCTGAAGCTTCCCATAATTTTTTTCCTCCTCACGCCTTCTAATTCAAAACTACTAAAAATAGAAATTGAGCATAACAAGCAAAAATGCAATTTTGAAAGTTGGGAACTCTTATTCGATGAAAAGGGTATCCCCAAATGAAAAAAAACATCTAAAAAAATCTAAATGAAAGTAAAGATATTTTTGGGTGATGTAGGATTGCCCTTACACCACTGGATCCTCCTACATCAGACACCCAGGGTAATTTGAGAAGTGACCTCGTCAAGTCTCAGATGGTTGAGGAAAACCCAAATGGTCAACCTCTGCCTTAGACAACCAGGATGAATCTTCTATAGACCTTCCTCTCCACTTTACTAGATATTCTTCATACTTCCTATTTCTGGTACTCCTTCCCACATGGCTATCCAGGATTGCCTCAATCTCCTCTTTCTCTGAAGTAGGTATTGGAATGCCACACTATTCCATTGCTGGTACTTCCTTTGTGCCACCTTCATAATACTCTGTCAAATTTGAAATGTTGAACATAGGGGAAATGTTGATTCCATCTGGCAACTCTACCTCATATGTGTTCCTTGAATCATGCCTCTTCAAAATCTTACAGGGATCAAACTTCTTCATCTTTAATTTGTTATAGGTTCCCACTGGAAACCTTTCTTTCCTCAAGTGGACCATCACTTCATCACCAATCTAAAACTCCTTATTCCTCCTCTTTTGATCCGCCTTAGCCTTATACTACATATTCATCTTGTTAATATGTTTTCTTACCTTCTCATGTACATTCTTGATGTTTTCTGTAAAGTCTTCGGCTTCAACACTTATCTTCTTCTTTTGGTCCATCTTTCTCAATTCTGGAGCGGTCATGGGACTGCCTCCATACACAATCTGGAATGGTGATCTACCCGTGCTTCTGTTGACAGAATTGTTGTATGCAAATTCTGCCTAGGGTAAGATCAAGTCCCATCCCTTGGGTTTATCACCTACCAAGCATCTCAGTAGGTTACCCAAACTTTTGTTCACAACCTTAGTTTTCCTATTAGTCTGTGGATGGTGTGTAGAACTGAACTTCAACTCCGTTTTCAACTTCTTCTACAAGGTCCTCCAAAAGTATCCAAAAAATTTGGTGCCACGATTTGAGACTATAGTCTTTGGCAGACCATGTAAAATCACTACCTCTCTGAAGAACAAGTCAGCAATGTGGATTGCATCATGGGTCTTCCAGAATGGAATAAAATGCACCATCTTTGAAACTCTGTCAACTACCACAAACACTAAATCATTCCCTCTTCGTGTCCTTGGAAAACCAAGAACAAAGTCCATACTTATATCCTTCCATGACCTCTCTAGTACAGATAAGGGCTGGTACAACCCAATATTCTGGCTCACTCCTTTAGCCATTTGAAAAACCCTACAACTCTGCACAAACTTATTGACATCTTGTGATAACTAAGGCCAATAATAATGCTCATTGATAATGGAAATGGTCTTATCCTGACCAAAATGTCTCGCCATTCCTCCACTATGCTTCTCCTTTATCAGGTTCTCCCTCATGGAACTCCTCGTAATACACAATTGACTTCCCTTAAACAACATGCCATCCTAGATTATGAAATCTAGCCACTTCATCCTGTCAACTATAACAGGCTCCTTGCAAGCTCTCCAAGTCTCAGCAAAATCAGGATCTTCAGGGTACAGTGTCTTGATTTCATTGAACCCAACCACTTCAATCTGTATCTCCATCAACAATGTTTGCCTCCTACTTAAGGCATCTGCAACCCTATTCGACCTCCTACTCCTATGCTTTAAAACAAAGGTATAGCTCTACAAAAATTCTACCCATTTCATATGCCTATGATATAATTTTCCTAGACTATTCAAGTAATGTATTGCTTGATGAATAGTTTACAAAAAAAATTCCTTCGACAACAGATAATGCCTCCATTTCTTTAATGCATGAACAATTGCATAAAATTCCTGATCATATACAGAGTACTTTCTCTTTGCATCATTTAACTTTTCACTGAAGTAGGCAATGGGCTTACCTTCTTGGATTAGCACTACTCCAATGGCACAACCACTGGCATCGTAATCCACCTGGAACACCTTATTGAAATTTGGGAGGGCTAGAATAGGTTGTTTTATCACCTTCTACTTCAACAGATCAAAACTTTTCGCTGCCCTCGTACTCCATTTGAACTCCTTTCTATCCCCTCTCATGGTTTCAGTCAAGGGTGCACAAATCCTATTGAAGTTTCTAATAAAATTTCTATAAAAGCTAGCCAAACCATGGAAAGATCTCACCTCAGTAGCAGTTCTTGGGGTAGGCCATTCCAGAATAGCCTTCACCTTCTCTGGGTCCATTTTCAGACCCTCTGCTGAGACAACAAACCCCAAGTACACTAACTCCTTTTTAACAAAACTACACTTTTTCAAATTTATCAATAGTTTCTCCTCTCTCAACTTCTCAAAAATTGTACAAATATGCATTAAATGCTCATCCAGTGACTTATTGAATATCAAAATATAATCTAAATACACAATAACAAAACTCCCCAGAAACTCTTTCAATACCTCATTCATGAGCCGCATGAATGTGCTCGGTGCATTGGTTAGCCCAAAGGGCATGACTAACAACTCGTAGAGGCCCTCTTTGGTCTTGAAGATTGTCTTCCATTCATCTCCCTCTCAAATCCAGATCTAGTGATATCCACTCTTCGGATCAATAGTTGTGAAGTATTGAGCCCCACTCAAAAAGTCCATCAGGTCATCCATCCTTGGCAGGGGCAATCGATACTTGATTGTTATCTTATTTATGGCCCGAGAGTCTATACACATCCTCCACTCCCCATCCTTCTTTGGTGTTAGTACTACAGGTACTGCACATGGGCTCAGAATCTCTCGAATCAAACTATTTCTCATCAACTTTTGAACTTGTTTGTTCAACTCCTCATTTTCTGCAGGAGTCATTCTATGAGCTGCCTTATTTGGAAAATTGGCTCCAGGGATCAGGTTAGTCTGATGAGTGATCTTCCGCACTGGTGGTAAACCCTCAGGTACATTATCAAAAACAATATCCTAAAACTCATTCAATAATCCAAAAACTTCAACTGGCACCTTCTCACTATCTTCCTTATCCATCCTAGGAATAAATGCATAGCACATACGCTCATGCTTCATGCCTTCTAAAAATTTCCTTCCATCAACATAACAAACTCTAGCACTACTGCATACCTTTTCTTCGGCCTCCTTTAGGGGTTTCAACTTATGGTGGACTTGATCCTTTGTCAGGGAATAGGTGTTTGCATGGCCATCATGTATAGCTCGCCTATTGAACTGCCATGGCCTCCCCAACAACATGTGACATGCATCCATGGGGATGATATCATAGAGTACCTCATCATGATAGCTCCCAATGTTGAACTTCACCAGGCACTGCTCATTGACTAGGCAATCTGATACGGATGTGGATGTCTTTCCCTCTTCAGCTTCAACTTCGTAACCATCTCTTTTGACACCAGATTATCAGTGCTCCCACTATCAATAATGGCATCACAACATTTTTCTTCACACTTGCACCCTATGCAGAACATATTCTTCCTTTGTTTAGGCTCCTTCTCTTTAGTCACCATGGTTCTTCTAACCACTAGGGCTTCTCCCCTTTTGGCATCATCTGAATGCTCAGATTGTGCCTCCTCATCTGCATGTGCAACCCATCTGTAGCCTTCCGACATTTTTTCTATCCTTCCTTGGTGTTGTGGGCATTCATAGGCTCAATGCCTTCTTCACCACATTGGAAACAAGTTCCTCTAAAACCACCTCTTCTAGGTCCTTTCCCAGATCTTCCTCATCCTCTACCTCTTTGATCACCACTGTTTTGATCATGAGGGTGTTAGAAGCTATCATTCTTCTAGCCTCGGCTAGTACCCACATATCCATTTTTTCTTCTCATCCTTATTTCGGCTTCCAGAAGATTTTCCACTACCCCTTCCGCTTTGACCTCCTCATCCTTTTTGCTTTCTGTCAAATCTTTTGTTTAGCTTCTCTCCAACTTTTAGAGAAAACTGGTACTCATCCTCAATGGTGGTCATTCTGACAAGGCTTAGCTCCTCTTGAATGCTCGGTTGTAACCCATTAAGATAACAGGCTACCTTCTCCTTGTTGGCCTTTGCATGACCTATTTTGATGATCATCTTGTGAAAATCTTTTGTGTATTCTTTCACAGATTTGTTTCCTTGCTTCAACCCTTGCAATTTCTTTAGCAGATCTAACTCATAGTCCACTGGTATGAACTACTTCTTTAGTTTCTCCACCATGCAATCCCAACTGCTGATCTTTCCTTTTCCTCTTCAATTTCTCTCTAGTTGGACCTCTTTCCACCAAATATTTGCATGGCCCTTCAGCTTCGTTTTTGCAAACTTACTTGATCTGGGTCCTCTATTTCTTCATACTTGAAATACTCTTCTAGCTTGTTGATCCAGTCGATCAACTCTTCCAGGTTTATACTTCTGGAATAACTGGGAACTTCTACTCTGGGTCTTTTTCTGATCTTCGACATGGCCTATATCAGCTGCTTTGATCTTGATCAATCGCTTCTTCTTCCTCTTCTACATTTGAATCTTCCACCTCTTCTTCATCCTCACTTTCTCCTCTCCTTCCCGGGTTTAACCCTCTTCTCATATGTTCTTGTAATGCATCAATTTGTCTCTAGAGGGCTCTGAAACCCTCAACTACCAATGGATCTCTTCCACCAACCTTTTTGCCACCTCTACCACCTTTGGCACCGCCACGCCTACCAGGCATCACTCACAACACATAGAAAATCATAGGGTGCAAACCCGAGACACAAAAACTCACACACAACATAGAGAATATTATTTTATTCAGAAATATGAAAATATTACATGTAGAGGATCTCAAATCCTCAAGTTTTGTAATGCATGCTCTTACAAAGAATTACAGAGTTTCCCCTTTCCCAGTGTTCACTCTTTTCCAAAAAGCTACCCAAAAATTAGAAACTAGCCCCTAAATAACCCCCTTTTCAGTTTGGAGCCAAAAACAACATTAGAATTATGAGTTTTGGTGGTTTGGTGCCGAAAATTACAATTTGAAATTCAAAAATTGAGTCCTAATTTGACAATTGACAATTTTCCAAAAATTGACCAACTTCTGGAAGCCATAACTTTTGATCTGGGACTCCGTTTTTTGAACCATTTGAACCATTGGAAAGGTCTTGGAGTGAAGAATGCGCTAAGAACTTTCTCCACTAGTTTTGATGAATCTAGGCCTGTATGGGACCGTTTAGTGCCTCAAACTAGACTCAGAAGGTTTTTCAAGGTAAAAAGCAGAAACTGAAACTTGAATAACTTTCAAACCGAGAATGCTCTTGACCTAATTCTTTTTCCAAAGTGCGTATTTTTCTATCTTGAAGCTTCCCATAAATTTTTTCCTCCTCACGCCTTCAAATTCAAAACTTCTAAAAATAGAAATTGAGCAGAAAAAACAAAAATGCAATTCTAAAAGTTGGGAACTCTTATTTGACAAAAACGGTATCCTGAAATGCAAAAACATTTACAAAAATCTAAATGAAAGTAAAGATATTTTTGGGTGATTCAAGATTTCCCTTACACCATTGGATGCTCCTGCATCATTTTGCAAGGTATGTTATGTGGGAAATTAATGCTTAGAATGGTTTTTAAGTGATTATTTAATTAATTTTGATTAATGTTGTTAGAAGTTTTATATTTGATTTAATTAATTAAATTTATTTTATTTTGTAACGTGATTTAATCTTTGAGATTAAATTTATTTTATAAAGTGATTAAATTAATTAGATTAAATTTTATTAGAAATTAATATGTGATTTTGAATTATTAATGCACAAATATCTTGTAATTATCTTAGAGGAAATATCTGTGATTTGGTTGAAAAGATATTTTAATTGTGACATGTGTTAGAAAAATTAAACATTGTTGTTGGGAATTAATTCTCGGAGAGATTAATTGCATTAACAAAAAGAGGAAAGAGGCTACTTCATGATAATGAGAAAAGATATTTTTAGAACAGGTTGTTGAAAATTAAAAAAGTTCTCGGGAAATTTTGGCTCTGGTTTTGTTTTCATCTTTCTGGAAAAGTGGGTAATTTGGAAGAAGCTTTGGTAAATTGGAATCTGAAGGTGAAGCTCTACTACAAACGTCATTTCCTCAAGCATCCAGAAACAGGTTCTTTAAATTGTTTTTTTTATTGTTATGCAAATTGGAAAGATTTCCTATACAAGAAGAATACATAGATATCTGTGTAGAAGCTTTAATATATTTTTTAAATTTGAAAGATTGCCGTGTTTGGAAAATTTTCGTGAAAATTTTAGAGCTTCTGTAGAAATTAATTTTAAAAAATAGAATGCCCAAAAAAAAGTTATAGTGAAATTTGAGAGCCTCTGTAGGAAATTGTTTATGAACAATAGAAATACCAGAGGGAAAACAATAGAAGATTTGGAAAATCTCTGTAGGAATGGATTTAAAATCTTCTTGTAGAATTTGTGGAAAACCTTGTTTATATGGGAAAAGATCTTCCTATAGAAGATTATTGTTTTGCTTTTTTTTCCCAATTAGTTTTATTTGGTTGGGAAATTGAGACCTCTGTATAATTTTGTAAATACTTCATGTAGAAATATTTTTGTGAAAAAAAATTCCCAACTGGAGTATTCATGTGTCTAGTTTTTATGTTATTCAACCCCTGTAGAATTCCTTTTTGTAAATTATATATTAAAACAAAATGGAGATAATTTCCATACAACGATTTTATACAATAAATCGCAGGTTTTTGAATGTATGGGGGAGGCTGGGGTTGTCCCCATAGCTGCTCCCCCATAGGGAGGCAGATTGTGGAGGTAGCGCCAGCATTGCCTCCCACAGCCGTGACCCTACAAAGGAGAGCCAACTGTATTACAACTGATAGCCATTAATAATGTCTTTTTTTAAAACTTTCGTCTGCCCTATAATTTGATTTCAATTTTGTTTATAATATGGATTTTATTTTATAACTATATATATATATGTATATATATATATAAATATATATTTATATATATATGTATATATGTATATATATGTATATATGTATATATATATATATTTATATATATATATTTAAATATATATATAAATTGTATATATATATATATATTTAAAATGTATTTTTATAATAGGTGCATGTAAAAACACAAATTAGTTATCTTTAGAATGAAATGATTTAAGAAGGGAAATTGAATTTTTATATTGATGTAATTGGGAAATTGATTTAAACAATTAGATTTAATTTCTTTATTGTCTGTAAATGATATTGCATTAAGTTAGATTATTTTGAGCAATGTATTATTGTTTTCTTGAAATGGAAATTGGAATTAGGAAATCCTAGTGGTAGTTTTATTTCTTTCTTGAATTGCGTATTAATTATAATTTCTTTTGTTCACATTTTTGGGGAAATCGGTTAGTTGTGTTTGTAAGTATTCCAAATGATGTTTTCTTGAGGGGGTTGTTGTGATTTATGGTTCAACCCTTTGATTTCCTTGGGTAGTGCACTTGGTTGTAATTCAATTTAAACACCCGATTACTATGAACAAGATGTGTTGCCTCTTGCATTATGGTTGATATTTATTATCAATTTTTGTACACTTTGTCTACCCTTGGTTTGTGGAATAGATCCTTGTGTTGTCAGTAGGGGAGTGGCTCTCAATGGGGGCCAACACACAAAGTGGTGTTAGGGTAACTCATGTGAGAGTTAGTTAATTAAGTGGAAATTAAATAACTGTATTAGGGGAAAGGGTAGCTTAAATCATATAGCTTGTTAATTGTTCCTTGCTCATGGACTCAAGGGATTTTTTAGACTTGGGATGAGACGGGAAGGCTTGGAATGGCAAGATCATTATCTTGTTTCTTTGAAAGATATTTGATTTCGCATCAATTTGCATGTGGGGTTGGGGGTCGTGAGAGGCTACCAAGGTAACCCAAGATGGGGGTCAAGGCCTAGGAAGATCTACTAGGGTAACCCATGCATCTTTGTGATGACACTCCTCCTATGACAATAGTATGTATTGTGCAGTTGATATACTTGATTATTTTACTCTGGAAGCAATGTAACCTTTATGAATGTATTGTTCTTGTATGGTATAGTATTGTGTGTTGCCTATGTCTAGAGGTTGTTGTTTTTTCCTAGGAATACCTTTTACTATCTCCTAGCACGGGGGGTGGGCCTTCGGGTACCACTTGGTTGGGTGGAACATGCACCTTACACTGCTGGGTTCCCATTTCATGTTCATGATGGTGGGATCTTCCAGATTGGAGAGCTCACATGTCCTAGTTGATATGTTCCATCTCTTATGTTCTTTTGTATCAGTTGGAAACTTATGTATATGTACTACTCCTCATTTGTATTCGAGGAGGATTCATGTATAATTGTAATTGTAACATTATTGTATGAACTTCCTCATTTTAGAAATGAGTCTTGTAGCTGCTTTATGGAATGAATGTAATCTATGGATGATTATTTAATGTACTTTGTATCTAATGAGATGAGTTTAATGCTTTGGATGTATGTTATTTATTTCATGAGTATTATTTATATGCTATGGTTAATTCACTTTTGTATATTATGGGATTCAAATGTAAGCGTTGTCATGTACCTTAAAGGATGTATGTGTTAAGTGTAGTTTACTTTACTGTTATTAATTACACTTTCAAAAAAAAAATGTTACGCTTCCATTGTGTTTGTGTTATCCTCTAGGGTTATGTGGTGGGGCGTTACAGTTAGCTCAGGGGGAGTTGCATTTTTTAATTTTTAAAAATCCCTATAAAGCTGGAAATGTTGTAGTCTTCAACATAATGGTTAAAAGTGATATGATTTTTTTTTCTCAAAGTTCTGGAGCAAATACACTTTTTGCGGAAGCTTGTTGAATGACAATGGATCTTTATGATATCAAAAAAAATAAAAATGTTGCTAGTAACAAATGCATTTAATGTCAAGTGACTAGGGTTGGTGTGAGGCATATTTAGTTTCTATTTGACAAAAAATGATCTCATTCGAAGGATATGTAAGTATTGAGGAAGAGAAGAAGAATTTTAGTGTGTTACGTGCAAACCCTAACATAAGTTTTCATAGGTATTTCTCTAGATTTTCTTGTAAAATCCTAGTATCAAAAAGTGTTATCATGGCTACATCAATTGTTGTTGATGTTGTTGAGAGGCCAAGCCCTAAAGATAGGAAGGTTTCATTTAAAGAAATGGAGGTGGACAAATATGGCTCATTTTTAAAAGTTCTAGTGGATGTTGTGTACTACAAGGATATAAGGATTTGCATCCATGCCCAGTTGAATGAGATTTAACATACTTATTCTTTTGAAATAGTCTAGTATGAGCTGCTAAATGAGAATGGAGTATATAAGCCATAGTATGCAAATATTGTTGCAAAAGGGTTGGACATCTAGAAAGCTTTTCCAGATTTCTATGAAAGCAAGGAATGGGTAAGAATTATCTTAAGACACATTCATGGGGATTTCATTTGGCTTGAAAAACCCTACATGATCACAAAGGATGCAATTAGGGTAGTCACTGGTCTATGTGCCTCTAAACTAGTCCTGATGCAAAAATTTGTGAAGAATGAAATGGTTATGGAGCTCATCAGTGCTAAAGTTGATAAGAGATCCCTAATAGTTAATGATATCATTAATCCTAGTGTCTGGTATGCATCAATGTGGATTTCATATAAGATCTACTTCACCAACAAAGAGGGGTCAGCCACCGCCACTGCAATTCACACCACACATCAAATGGTAAAAGAAGGTGCCAACTTTGATCTATGTGAGCTATTAAGAGAGAAGATCATGGAAAACTTGAGGAAAAAAAAGAAATGAATTATAATTTTAGGTCCAGTTCTTTGATTATATGCCTTACTTTCTTCTTTTTGAATGTGTTATCTAGTTTTAAGAGTAAATATGGGACAAATTCACTTTCGTAGAAACACAGATTAAACAACATATGAAAATGTTTCAAAATGAGCAAGATTTCACTACTTTCTATTGGGGATTTCTTAAGAATTTACAAAATGAGATGTAAAGAAGATATAGGATACCATCTAGTTTGGTCCAGAAGTATGAAAATGAGGTAATTTTTATGGCAAATAAGGACCATTATTTTATGGAAGTAGTGGAACCTAGAACCTCTTGGATATATAAGTTGCCTTATGAGGTTGAGAATGAATTTTTACAAGGTTATATAAATATTCTATTATCAAAACCTGAGGATACCAAAGTAAAAAGGTTTGGTACATATAGAGAAATTATGGATGAGATTTACCAAAAGTAGAGATAAGCTAGTGAAAATAAATTTGAAAAGGTACTTAAAGAGATAGGTGCTCCATGGTACTCAAACACAAAAGATAAAGATGAGCTTCATAATATTTTGGGCACTCCTTCAAAGACTATATCAGACATCCCTATGGAGGTCCCCATAGCCAAACTTGTTCCTTTGGAAGCTAGTCAAGGTCCAAGGAGATCTAAGAGATTCTCTCTTGATGTTACATTTTCTCCGCTACCTTTTGAGTCTACACAAACAATTGGTAGTTGCATCTATAATCACTCTAGAGAAAAAGGCTACTAAAGTTAGGCCTAATTGAAAGGAAAATAGAGAAAATATTGATCATGTGGATGTGAGTGATGATGAAGAGGATGATGAAGAAGAAGTGCATTTTTTTGTTTTAAGGAAAAGAGAGAAAGGTACAAGTCAAGGAGGAGGAGAAGAAATATCCTTACAGAAAAGGAAAGGAAAGGGAATTGTTGAAGAGAAGATTGAGAAAGCTCCTTCGATCACACATGACCCTCTGGATTTTGGTGCAATTATTAATGGAATTTTTGAGTATGATTTATTAAATGATAGAATGTTGTTGCATTTGAATGATCATCTGGAAGATAAAAAGACAATTGAAAACACTGTCATTGAGTATATGTTGATGCCAAACATTCCTTTCAATGAAATTGTTGACAAAGCTCTAGATAGACTTGTTGAAGCTTTGAGACAAAGGAGAGAAGATGTCATTAAAGATGATGAATATTTAAAACTAAAAGCAATTGAAAAAAACGAGATCCTTATTTCTCAAGAAGAAAAAGAAAAGATTGTTTGGAGGAAGGCTAAAGAGCTCCACACCAAGAGAAGAATAGATCTTCTGATGAGCTTGGATGAAGATGTAAAAAGGAAAATTCAGAATGAAACTGAATCCACTACAAATAAAATCATTGATGAAATGCAAAGTAATGTTGATGTCGTTTCACAAGAATATCCAAATAATACAAATATTGAAGATATATCTGGTCAGAAAGAAATTCAAGGACCCTCTAGAAAGCATGAAGGAGGAGGTATCTTAGGTGTGCATGAGGTACAAACCATATTTGGAATGGAGATAGAAAAAGAAGAAGAGGAAGATTCTAAAGAAAATACAACCAAGATCCTTGAAGAAATGAAGATGAGTGAGGATCAAGCTCCTCTAGATGACATTATCCTACATAATATTTATGATGCATCTACTCAGGACATTGATCTATCTTTTTTTTAGGGAAATATGATCGATGGTGTTTTAAATAAAAGTGAGGAAACTAATCCTCCGGTGAATACCAATGCAAATGGTACAAAAATTCAAGGTGAAGTTGGTGTCCCTCCTCTGGAGCATAATGTTGCTCCTCTATAGAATTCAAGAAACAATGAGTAGATAAGAAAAGTTAATCCTAAGAAGGTTCAAGATGTTGAAGTAAAAATAGTTGAGAAGAAAGATTCTTTTGTAGATAAAGGTTAGAGTTCCTCATCTTTAGATTCATTTAAGGACCTTTTGTCTTTATAGATCCAATTCCAACTTGTGGTAACACATCAACTTTTGCAAATCCCCACTCATGAAGGTTAGGTATATATGTCAAATATTTCTCCCCTTCACAAATGATAGCTTGGTGATATCTTTCATGCTTCAACAAGAAAATAAATTTTGCAAGAATAGCTAAAGAAGATTAAAATAATAGATGATGTTGTAAAGATAATTCAAGAAGGTTTACCAAAGGTAAGCATAGATTTCTCTTTGCGTCCAGAAAAAAAATTGAAGCTTTTAATGGATTCTTTTAAGGATCATTCTTCACACATTGAGTAGAAGGTAGAGCAAGAGGCTTGAGAAAGATAAATGATAAAATATTGGTTGAGGAATTTGATAGATGTGCTAATGCAAAAAATAAATTGAAGGAAAATATAGAGATGCTTAAGAAGTGTGTTGATGAATTCATTGCACTTTATCAATTTTGTTTGAAATGGCCTATTTCTACGAAGAGTATCAAGGATCAAATTGACTCCATTAAGTCATTAATCACTCAAATGGCCAGGATCTATGATGTATCAAAAGATAAGAATGGATCCACTAGAGATCAATTGGAAAATAATTCATGTGCAAATGTCTCTGATTTAGGATCAAAGAGATCAACTAAAGAAATAATTTGGTCAGTTGGGGGAAGCAATCAACTTGAGATAGGCTTCATTATCCAAGATGCTTGTGGAATCAGAAGAGATTGTTCTAAAGATGAAGGCCCCAAGTAATATAGATGAAGCTGAGGATTTGTGTATAAAATTTGAATGTCAAAATCATATTCTTGTCTCAGCAAAAGAAAATTAGGTTGCAACTCTAGCACACTATCTAAGGTAATATATAAGAACATTCTACCCTCTAAGGGAGTTGAAAAAGTGTAGATAAAACAATTTTTTTCTCTATATAGTTTTGTAGATGTTTGCAATATATTTCTAGTTTTTATTGAAGACATATAGCATTAGTTTTGAGGCATCCCAATCTCATGGGGAGTATGTATAGTTAGGGGGACCTCATACAATTTTTTTTTGAGATATTGTAAATAGAAGTTATAATGCCCTTTTCTCTTGATGTCAAAGGGGGAGAGATGCATATGTGTGTTGCCATCAATGAAAAAGGGTGAGATTATTGGAAATAGGTGTTGTCATTGATGTCAACTCAATATGAGCTATCATTGATGTCAAATGTATATGTTGAAGTGTGCATATACTCCAAAGGTAGTTGTTGTATAGTTGATATGTGTCGGTGCTAAGTCTGCAATGTTGTATGAGGAAAATCGTGACTTGAGTGTGATGTGGAGGTTGTTACACATGTTCTAATATGCTTACAACATGTTTACATTGATATCATTCTTGTTTGGTGTACTGTTATAGACACGTAAAATGTACTGATTGACATTGTGCATCTGATCCTGACCACTAACATTGTTTCATCCTGAATCATCCTTCGGTCTAATCATTTAATCAAATACCTTTATCTGATTAAATTCATCAATATTCCTCTCTTAATTAAATAAATCAGTTATCTAATTAATTCACCTTTTCTCAATAATTAAATTGACCACTTTTTATCTAATTATCCTATTTAATTAAATAATTAATTTTATTTGATTAAATCTCTTAAATCTATCTATTAAATTAAATAAATTAAAACCTTACTTAATTTAATCTAACATCATCTCTTTTAATTAAATAAATCAAAATCCTTATTTAATTAATCCCTTATCACATTCTTCTCATATTTGATTTAAATAAATCCACAAATTTAAGTCAAATAGGTCACATCATTTAATCCCTTCATTAAATTAATTAACCCTGATTAATTTAAATCTCTTCTCATGTCCCATCCTCCATCTTTTACCACTTGCACATGAAAATATATTTAATTTATTTATTAAATCTCTATTTTCCTTCAACAAGGCATCTTTTAAGGAATATTCCCAAGTTTGAATTCAAAATCCAAGTGAGTCCTTCCAACAAGGCATTTACTCTCTCTTACATGTCCTTTGCCTTGAGCCAAGTGGAATTCAATGCATTCTTCCTTCCCTCTTGCATGTCATTTCAACAATTTCAAAATTCAAATATATGCATTTATTGACACATTCTTCAAAATTTGCACATCCTCCATCCATTCACAAGTCGACAAGTGGCACTTTTCCATTGGATAATTCTTAGTCCCACATTGCTCTATTTTGGACATTCATCCATCTTCTCATTCTATAAATAAGAGGCTAATCTCCTCATTTGATCATCCACAATTTGAGTAAACTTACTATGCTCAAATCATTAGCAATTTTCATCCATTATCATTGAGTTCATAGCTAGGTTATGCAGATTTTTCTATTGGAGCACTCATCAAGCATAAAAAAAGTGGATCACTCTTCATCACACATCAATCTTGCATCATAGGAGTTGGGAAAGGGCCAATTTTCACATCAAATTGGCACCAATTCCCCCATGGGATCAAGAGTTTTCTTGCTTTGATAGGATTTTAATCTATTTCATTTGTGTTCTCCATTCTTCTTTCCTATTTTAAACTTTGCTAATGGATTTCATGGGGAATCCTTGTTCTTTCTTGCATTTCATCTTATAATGTGTTTGTTCATGTTGTTTTGCAGGTATTAGGATTGGGGTTTGACATTTTGGCTCTAGAAGGAGGGCTATCTCATCTTTTAATTGTGTTTTTTTATCAAAATTATGCATTTTTCTTTGTTTACAGGCTCAGCGTCGTTGTTCAACACTGCTGGTTCTCCAACGTCGCTATATAGGACCACTGACAATTCAAACTTTGACGCCTCAGTATTTCCGCCTAGAAGTTTGAATTCCAAACTGCGCCGCTATACCTGTTTGACCCACGAGAATCTTTTAAAAAATCAAACTTCACTGCTGGGCAAAAGGGTGATGCATTCATGCTCACTAGCCTGACTGCAGAGCGACACTATATAGCACCGCTGAGGAAATCAAACTGTGATGCCTTCGTGGATTGCGCTGCTGGAGGAGAGTATGAAGTGAAATTTA